>JAAIFI010000336.1:0-32920 GCA_011032875.1 Phlebia tremellosa
GGCGCGTCGGTATGAGCGTTTCGCTTTTTCCTGATGCCTGCAAGGTCCCCAACCTTTTCTACGTCTGTGCGACAAGATGCTGCTAATACCTGTGCCCTTCTGGATGCTTCGAGACTCTTCGTTGCTCCTACGTTGTTTCGTTATCGTCTGTAAACACTCACGTTAATACGTATGTTCTAAACATGTGATTTCAATTCTTAAAAACCATATGCTCGTAACGCTGGCAATGCTGCGGTCACCGTGCCAAATTGCGAAGCTAGCTGTTGGACGTCTGGCTGCGTTGAGGGTATCGTATATCCAGAACGAGACCAAATGTCCTATCGTTTGTAATATCCTATGTGTGAAGTGGGAACTCCAAAATGTAACACTAGGAGCCATCGTTCGGGTCGCTCGAGATACCCATGAATCAAGACTTGGACATCCATGAATTTGAAGGCTACGCACTCTCCTTGTCTGCGCAGGTTTTTCTGTCTGCGTTTATCACGGAGGAAGACCTCGGCCGTGATTCCTAGTAGAAGACGGAAGCGACGTAATATGTAAAAGTACGTATGCTCTCGGCCACCTGCATTGCCCCGCAGCTTCCGCTCGTGGGGACCCTTGGAAGCCGCTTCAGCCTGTTACTCTGGACTGTCCCAGTTGTCCAGAGCATCTGAAGACGTCTGAAAAGGTGATATTGTGTTAAGTAACCTCCTTGTTCATAGAACAGTAGGATAACCAAAATATATTGGCCTTCGGCCAGCGCAGATACATTGGATTGTGATGCGCTCGGTGACTTGTAAACAAGCCCACCATCTCGAGCTCGTCCTCGAGATTTCCCCAAGATGCTGTATCGGGTGACCGAGACTTTTGACTTGTCAAATGGATATCGAAAGGTAGAACTGATGTATGGACGAGTCAGTTTTATCAACTTCTGACCGATAAGTCCGTCAAGGTCCTGCCTCATGTTGGCACGCACCCTGAATCGATGACTGAACCCGCATGCCTGATTAGAGCTCTGGTGTGACGTGCCATTATGAGAATTTATATCGGTTGTAAATTCCCCTCAGACATCTATGCGAGTAAATTAGATCAGGCTGAGGTATGATTAAGGTATTGAAAACTCACTGAGAAGCTACCGGAGACGTAGTATCTGTACAGTTGTCGCTGGCACCGGAAAGATCAGTAAGTTTGCATGACTAATGTAGCAAAAACGTGCTAGAAGCTTGCCCTTGAGCTCGTATATGAGGTCTTGTACGTAGCTGTTGCTGATTCATACGTGGCATTCGGGACAAAAGAACCGTTCTAGACTAGTCATTAGCCATTGTAGCGAGTTGTAGCGTCTTCTATGGTGCCGGATGAACAGTAAGCAGACAAGACGAAAGACATTATGTACGTCGTTCCGTTCTTCGAAGCTGTACAGTATATCGCAGGGATGACTTCATTATCGTCGAAGGTTGCGTACCATAGTGCTCAATACGAGACCCCACCTGGAGCTTCAAGACATTGAGTTCTGTGAACTGTGCTTGTAAACATCCAGAAGATCTACTCGTTGGAGGTTGATAACAAGGTTTGTTGTTAAGATCTCCGTCATCGGGCACAGTTTTCAGGGACGGGGCACTGTGGCACCGCAGCAACCTTCTATCAAACGGATGTGAAATGGGACTCCGAGGCAAAGGATTAAAGTAAAGTGAGAGATGTCAGAGAGATCGAGACAGGAATATATGTTCTTCACGGTAAGAATCTAATTATCGCGCTGAGTTGCTGGGCGCTTCTTAGTATGGTGTTATATAGGCTTTTGATCCTAACAAAACCAAACAAAGGTGTCCTGCTGCGACCTGTTCGCTGCTGGTGGCAACCGTGACATGTATACGACGTAAAAGCTTTCGCAGCTATCATATTCATCCTTGTTATAACTTGGTCACCGTACGCAACGTTCCTATCGAATTTGGGGTCGTAGTACTGGCAGATTCTGACTGGTTATAATCAATTTCATTCGGTGTGTACCATGATTCGTTGAGGGCTGACCATGGCTCATTACTACTCCTCTAGCATGCTTCTATGCCACACGAATTTCTCGATGCGTTTGAGACTAGTGAAAGGACCACAATATGAATGTTCGTCTACAAGCCACTATGTCCATAGTATCGGCCGGTTCAAAATCGGGTCGCTTGCATATACTGAACCAACAGAAGATAGGCCAATAAGATGTCATTGGACTCTACTGGCTTCTATTCAGTCACCCTAGCGTTATCGTCACAAGAAGTGTGCGCCTCTCGGGCGACTTCCGGTGAACGTGTTAACACCGCAGAGATACGCGTTCTTAGTGGTCAGTCTCTCGCTGAATCAAAAGATTCTTATGGCTTTCAGCTCACGAGGGCAGTACGGCGTCATTTGGAGTACAACTTGCCACGCAAGCCGCGCTCCTGCGACCATCCGTGAGAGCGAGAGAAGATCACAGATGAGTATAAGTATAGAGAGCGGCACTGGCAGAGCAATTCATGCGTGCTGCAACTGACATGACTCCGATGGCCCTTACGCTCAGTTCCGTGCGCCAACCGGCCTTCGACGCGTCTCTCGAGGATGGCCCTCTATCTCATCACACATCCACGGAAACCATTGGCGCGCCGTTTGGGGGGAAGTTACTTTGGGTGGGAAACGCAACATGTGTTATCGAGTATGAAGACATTCGCTTTATGACCGATCCAAATTTCCTGCACCAGGGTAAGTTCAGCTCGTGGTATAATTTGCATCGTGTCCTCATCTCGGGACGGAAATAGGTAACCATGTACATCTTGCGCCAGGTGTCACCGCCCAACGGGTCAAAGAACCCGCCTTCGACTATACTCAATGTCCAGCGGTGGACTTCATCTGTGTGTGTCTCTCCGTTACACAATATCCGTTCTTAATGTGGCGCCTCGACCAGTGCTCAGCCACCTCCACGAGGACCATTTCGACAACTTAGTTGCAGACCACATCCGCAAGGCTTTGCCTGTCATATCCACAGCGAATGCATGTGAGAGCTTGTATGAACGGGGGCATTCTGCTTTGTATCCTCTTGAGACATGGGAAAGCCTGTGCGTCGTCAAGGGAAACACCGAACTCACCGTAACTTCCATGCCGGGAAAGCATACCCTAGGAAGTCACGACCCTGTCGTAGCCAATGTACTGCAACATGTCCCTCCAGTCATGGGCAGCATGATCACGTTCAAGAGCTTGAACCCTACCGATGGTTCTGCGGGATTCAATCTATACATATCCGGTGACACCCTATACTACGACGAGCTGAAGGCGAGTATCGTGTACATCCACATGGACCGAGTATTGAACAGTGGCAACTATTACATAGGAAATCCACGTCAGATATCCTCACATCCATCTTGCTCTCATTCATCTAGGAGGTACTACGCTTCCCGGCATCCGCGTTATGGTGACTATGGATGCGCAACAGGGTATCAAGCTCCTTTGTGCACTGGAACCTGATCACGCTATACCCATCCAGTACGTTTTCATCGGCACTCATCACAAACATGGTCTGACTAATGATATTGATAGTATCGACGACTACGACGTCTTTGAGTCTCCTCTTTCCGACTTCCAGAACGCCGTGCGTGAGGAGGGGTGGGAGGACCGAGTGGTCTATCTCAAGCGAGGGGACGAGTTTATGTTCTGAACCACCATGAAGCTTGGAAATATACCCTTGAGATTTGAATGTTGTAGGTTCTGTATTGTCTGGATCGACCATTTTTCGTTTCTGCTATGAGCATCGTCTTTTTCGACTATTTTCAGGTTCTGGTAAAAGGTCAGACCTCAATGCGATACTGACTCTCTATAGTTACACTCCAGATTGCGTTCCCCGTCGGTTGTAGCGAAGTAGGCAGATCAATTTGCACCAGTGAGTTCGTGTTATTCCAAGCTGTACATACTTACTATCATAAATGCAGCATTAGCGTTGTTCACATGGCACCAACTTGATCTTGGGACGAAGAATAACATGATGCACTGGTAAGTACCTATAATACAAGACGTATGGTTTCTTCTTTAGTCTAAACTTCGTCGGGCTTTTCAGCACCTAATTCCTGCGTTGCGGCAGTTGGTAGTCGAGAATGGATCATCGTCAAATTCAGATCGCACGCTGCGCAGATCGTTGCGTGCTCGGGCAGCCCAAGCTTCAGGCGCCTGTGGATGCGGGCCGCCATGATGTTCTCCAGGAGCTCCCTGAACAGATTCAGCACATCATGGTACTCTGGGGATATGCCTGGCAAGACGATCATCATCGCTGTGAGTACACTCGTCCCTGCCATCACACTGATCGATTGTTCAGCTTCCGCTTTACGATGCCGTGCACGAAGAAGGTTGGGACTCACAGATAGTACAGCTGTCCTGTTTTCAACATGAGACGCGCGATGCTGCCCATGCCGTGCCCCCTGACTGAGCGTTTCAGGCGCACGGGCCATCCTTCTCCCGCGACGGGTACTGTGTGGTGGGCAAGGAGGCTGTACGTCGTCGCGAGGAAGACGAGCGTGTCGTACACAATAACCATAGCGAAACTAAGCACGCTGTACGTGCGTACCTCCGCCGTCGTGCACCGGCGTGTCTCTCCAAGGTATGCGCCGGCGAACGCCAATGGGACAGTGCAGTAGCTCGCTACGACGGCGAGCCAGAGCAGAGCGAAGGCCGCGATGCATGCGCGGGAATGCGCGTACACTGCGCGCACACGGAGGAACATGAGAAAGAGGTTGCACGCCGTCGCGGCGGCGAATGTCCATGTGATCGTCCTGATGAACACCGTGCAGTCCCCGATTTCTGCGACTGTAGGGCGACAACGGCGTGGTCAGTTGGATTTTTGTACGTTCTATGGACTATACTAAATAGCGTACGTACCGAGCCATGCAATATACAGCGCCACTAATGACGCTGACGCTATTCTACATTCCCATGCAAGAAGTTACCATCCGCTTGTGGTCAACCCCATTGAAGCATGTTGGGCTTACCGTGCAACGATATAGATGACTTGTGGCGCACTTATGCAGCGGTTGACTAGCAAGTCATGCTCGTCGTGCAAAGTTGTCAGGAAGTCCCACACCCATGCCTACGACATTGTGTCCGCGGTTATGTACACATGATGGCGGGTCTCACTCACAGTTGCAGAAGCAACGCCCAACCAGCGAGTCACCTGGGCTGCAGCGGCAGAGTCTACGGAGGCCAACGCTATCGTGTCCAATCTCATTTCGGTACTCGAAGGTGTCAATCTGAGCGGGGGTTGCCATATGACGAAGATGGAGTCAGAGTACAGGAGATTCATCCGAGCGAGTCCTCTATTATATTGCACATGCTATTTCTGATATCACACTGGATGAGACAAGCTAAGTTTGACACTGTACGCGCTTAGCCGTAGGGACGCCCGGTGTATAGCACGCTGGAGACATCAAATGATAGGTGCCGTATGTCGTATACATGCTAGATTGCTTTGTGACAACGTCTTGGAGATATGTGCAGATCGTGTCAAGGAAACTTGGATGTGGTCAAGCTCTCGGATGCCTTTGCACGGAATCAAGCGCACAGTCTCCTACGGGCGAGTTGTGGACGACTACCATCGACCTCATGAATGGTAATCTCTGGTATCGCCACAAGAAAACATGAAGACTAGATATCCGCCACTCACTATGCATCATTGAGGGATGCAGTAGTGGATATGGGCGCGGTTGGGGTTATCCAGCCGCAAGCGCGTGAGAAGCGTACGGGCTCAATCCAAGCACCTTGCTATGCAGACGACACAGCTTCCAGCAGCATATTGTCCCATAATAACATCGGAATTGCGTTTTCTGGATCTCTGGATCAGTATTTTATCTATGCATCATAAGCTGCTGACCCGTGTGTTCGGCACTGGCAGTCAATAGCGCGTACTAGTAGCTAGCAAAGAAGCTTCTTGAATGACACGCTGAGGTTGCTATCATGGATCTAGTCTCATCATTCTGTTGGCTTTAGAGGCCGACGGCAATTCTACAGATAGATCACGCACACGTCAAATTCAACTGTGACTACAGCGCATAGTATATCGCCCTCTGTCGGCATGACATGCTACGTGCTGAGCGCTTGAACTTGAAGAGGACAACTCAGGCTCGCGATTGGCATCATTGTCTACAACTCGATTTAGCCACGCCGTAAAACAACCGTAAAGCGTTATACTGTGAGCTCTCCGCATCTCTCTGAATTGTGCCATTCAATTCACGAGATTCTTTGCCCCGTGCGACTTGTACCGGCGGAGTGCGTTCACAACGACTCGTTTCCGAGAATGCCGGCTTTATCCTGAGTTATCGAGCAGCCGTCTGTCTCGATTCTTGGGCATCTCATGTCAGCTAATGTCCCCTCTGTTCTCAATTGTTTGTTACGTTCTTCTTGATGAACACCGCCATCGACAAAGTAGGAGATAACGAACAGAAATCTGTCGCGTCGGTCTAAGCCTGGCCGCGCGTCGCGACCCTCTGTATGAACACGACCACGTGATCGAACCGCTGGCAGAGAGCTTGACGGACGCGGCGAGTCCAACTTGGACCTGGCTCACAATACTATCGACGACGTTCATCATCCCCTGTTATAAGCGGGGTGCACAGCACCTGTCGTTGCAAAACGGACCCCTCCTCGTACGCTTTTTCTTGTAGCTGGATTCGTTTTCCTGACCAGTGAGTCCGTGCAAACTCATGCTAATATTTGTGCTCACTGTGATCATTGATGAATGCAGCTTTAGGTTCGCATTCGCATGTCGTGCTACTCGTCCTCGAGACAGACTTGAAGATAATTGATTGGACACTACAACACAGATTGCACGCTGTCCCCTATCCTTAGCTTTCATCAGATCCACTACCTGATTCCATGCCAGCTTGCTCGTTTATACTGATGCCAGAAGCATGGAATTCCGACATCACGGAAGTTGGTAGTCGAAAGCGGATTACCGTTAAGTTAGACTCGCACGCTGCAACGCTCGTTGCGTGCTCAGGCAACAACCCAAACTTCAGCTCCCTGTAGATGCGTGCCGCCATGATGTTCTCCAGGAGCCCCCTCAACAGCAGCACATCGTGGTAGACTGGCGATACACCTGGCAAGAAGGCCATTATTGTGGTCAGCACCCTCGTCCCTGCCATAACGCTGATCGACTGTTCAGCTGTTGCATTACGGTGTACCATCTGAGGAAGGCCAGGACTCACAGATAGTACAACTGCCCCGTTTGCAGCATGAGCCGTGCGACGCTGCCCATGCCATGCCCTCGGACTATCCGCATGAGTCTCAGGCGCCACCCCTCTCCCACAACGGCGATTGTGTGGTGCGTGAGCAGGCTGTATGTCGTTGCAAGGTACACAAGCGTGTCGTACGCAATCGCCGCGACCGAGCCCACCACGCTGGATGTGCGCGCCTCTGTCGTCACGCACAGCCGCGTGGCGCCCCAATGCGAGCCGGCGAACGCAGATGGGACGGTGCTGTAGCTCACAACGACGGCAATCCAGAGCGCGGCGAAGACTGCGGTGCATGCGCGGGAGCCGGCGTACACGGCGCGTACGCGGAGGAACATGAGGGAGAAGTTGCACGCCGTCGCTACGACAGATACCCCTACGATTATTCTGAGGAACTGTGTGCAGTCTGCAATTTCTGCGGCTGTAGAACAGGAATGGTGCAGCCGTTTGGATGGGCGTTGCGTAAACGACGCCTGAAGGGGCACGTACCGATCCACACGATATACAACACCCCTAGCGTCATTGATGTAAGGCTGTACTCCAATACCAAAGGTTACGACGCATCCAAGAATTGAGGTCAGACCGATTTGAAGTATATCTTTTGCATGTTAAGCTTACCGTGCGGTGATATAGATGCTCTGCGGAATATTGACACGGTATGTGAATAGCAGATCATACTCCTCTTGCAGGGTCGTTAGAAAGTCCCACACCCATGCCTGATTGGACGTTATGCCTTTGATTGTCTGCTCCATGATAAAAGGCTCGACTTACGGTGACAGCGGCAGCTCCCAATAAGCGATCTACCTGGGCTGCGGCAGCAGAGTCTGCTATAGTCAACGCAATGGGATTCAGGCTGCCAGTTCCGCTTACGAGAGCCAGTATGAGCGGGGGTGTCATATGACAGGGAATGGAGCCAGACAAGCAGCAGATTCTTCCAAGCCAGTAAGTGGCAAGTCCTTATACTCAGGCATGCTGTTGATACATCTGAATCGTGATAGATGAGAACCTACAAGGTTCGATTCCGTTGGTTGAGCCTCGCCACATGGCCTGCCAATGAGAGAAACCCGCCAGATTGGGACTCCGCAGCTGAGCCGCCTCTCACACCAACAACCACCACTTTCCCACTCATCATGAGTACTCCACATATTGGCAGGATACCTTGAAGGCATGATCTCACGGATCACAAATACACTAGAAGACATGCAGCGACCGCGACAGGACGCGTCAAGCGCAAAAAGACATGCGCTCCGAAACACGCACATCACGCGTGTAGAATGGATAGAGAGCAGTTCGGGCAATTATACGTAGAGCTAAAATCGTCGTACGCACTCTAAATGTCTTTTCTGCTTCTATTTCTTCGCGCTCACTTTCATCAGCCTCCCACTTCCGGCATCAACTTGAACACAGGTGGCCCAACCGAGCGGGACTAACGGTTGCGCATCCGGATTCATCGCCCCACGCCGAGAGCGGCAGCGTCGCGCCGCGTAGTTGTGGCAAACGAACTGTGTCCATGCATTGGATCCATTGCTTGCGTAGGGTGACTGCCGAAGTCTCACTGACGGCCGCTTCATACTCAAACGTCCCTCATGATGACTTTGCTGTGCTTCATGCTCTCACGACACTCAGGACTTCACATGATCCTCGACTGGTTCCCGCTGGATCTGCGAACTGTTCTATTTTGCTCCTAGATCATTCGTCGTCTCTGTCATCGGGTTCTCGACGGTGTTCCTACTCTACCAGCGTGCAATGTACGCCGCAGGAGATAATGAGATGGTATCTGCTGTCTTGAACGAAAAGAAAGCAGATACAAAATTTCACCAGCCACCGTATCGTGAAGAGATTGACCAAAGGTTCAAGACGGCATGGCTCCCAGCGACACAAGCAGTGCGACGCCCTGCCATGACATCAAAAGTGATATGGCTGATGCTCTCAGTTGCGGTTCATGAACGTTACTAGTGAGTTTGTGAATTTCCGTCTCACTGGGGACTGTACTCACTACAACAAGAGCAGCTGCTGTGATGCCATGTTGTCCACATATTGTGCCGGTCACGACAAATGGAGATCGGGACGAATTGAAACATGACGGACTGGTATCTATGATAGAAGCCGTACGCTCTGTTCTCCAGTCTAAACTTTCGCCAAACTGTCCGGTGCCTGATTACATGTCGGTTTGTCCGTTTGCAGAGTTCACTGCGATGCGATAGTTGGTAGTTGAAAGCGCACCGCCGAGTCGCATGCCGCACAGCTCGTCGCGTGCTCGGGCATCCCCCCAAGCTTCAGCTGCCTGTAGATACGTGCCGCCATCACGTTCTCCAGGAGCTCCCTCAGCAGGTTCAATATATCGTGGTATACCGGCGATATGCCTGGCATGACGATCATCATCGCTGTGAGCACACTCGTCCCTGCCATTACGCTGACCGATTTGTTCAGCCTTTGCTCTAGTCCATGGAAGGCTAGAACTCACAGATAGTATAGCTGTCCCGATTGCAGCATTAGCTGTGCGATGCTGCCCATGCCGTGCCCCTTGACCAACCGCTCGAGGCGCAGGCGCCACCCCTCCCCCGCGACGGGGACCGTGTGATGGGCGAGCAGGCTGTACGTCGTCGCGACGAAGACGAGCGTGTCGTACACGATGGTCATAACGAAGCTAGCCACGCTGTACGCGCGCACCTCCGTCGTCGTGCACATGCGCGTCGCCCCGATGTGGGTGCCGGCGAACGCCAGCGGGACAATGCAGTAGCTCACGACGACGGCGAGCCAGAGCACGGCGAAGGCTGCGATGCATGCGCGGGAGCCGGCGTACACTGCGCGTACGCGCAGGAACATGAGGAAGAGGTTGCACGCCGTCATTACAGCACACATCCCTATGATTACCCTGATGAATAGTGTGCAGTCCGCAATTTCTGCAGCTGTAGATCAGGAGTGACGTGGTCAGTCGGGGGGTGTGGGCGTTATGTATAAGGTGCTGAACGGTGTACGTACCGATCCACATGATATACAGCGCCACTAATGACGCTGATGCCAATCTACACTCCCATAGTAGACGTTACGATCAGCTTGTGGTCAGTCCCATTTGACGTATATACTCGCATGTTGAGCTTACCGCGCAATGATATAGACGATTTGCGGTACATTGACGCGATGGTTTAAGATCAGATCGTGCTCCTCGTCGAGAGTGGTCAGAAAGTCCCATACCCATACCTGAGCCGTCAGCCTTCAATTGTGTGCGCCTTATCCTGAAGAGAACTCACGATGCCGGAAGCAACGCACACCCAGCGAGTCACCTGGGCTGCAGCAGCAGAGTCTGCAGGAAGTAACGCAAGGGGATCTAGGCTAGGTCCGGTACTCGAAAGTGCAAGTATGAGCGGGGATGCCATACCGCGGGGGATGGACTCAAACACACGGGGGGTCATCTGGGCCGGCGAACAGTGATTCCTCTATTATACGACACGCGGCACTTTCAAAATCACGGTGGAATCATTGTCGAGCTAGCGACTTACTGAACAAGCACCTCATTGACCTTCATGAAGTTGAGTCAGACGCCTTGACGGGGTTCGGACGCTTCAGTAGGCGTTCTTCAGTGCGCTCTATTTGGGCAGCTTCCAGATGTATTACGAATTCTGCGAGAGGGGAGAGAGAGGTCTGTTCTCTTAGACGTCGTTGTGGTGGGGTCGCACTGTAGGTTGTGAGGTCTATAAGAATGAGTTATACTGTATCATTGACACAAGTAATGGTGAGCGCGGGAGTTGCGAGAATGAGTGCAAGGAGAGTGCGTGTGTCAAGCGCATTATTGTACCGATAGCGTCGGGCTGACAGAGAACGAGATCAAAAGATTGAGAACACGGTAGTGAAAGAAGTGCGATGAGCGATCCCAAGTTGACTAAGTTCCGGCTGGAGGGATGAGTCGACAGACACCATAGAGCGGCTAGAGACGGCAAGCAGAAGCAACCGATCCAGTCATAATTCAGTGTTAAAAATGCGTGGACGCCAAGTATTGTATCTTACCCAGTATCCCTCGGTCCGCACAAGGTCCGCATGCTGTGCTCTGAAGATGAGTTCAGCTCAAGCAGCATCAGAGATTACTTACGCGATTCAAAAGGAAAACGTACCTAACCTACACCTCCCGAACGCAAGTGTCAGGTACTATCTAGTTGTTCCTATCCTCGCGACTTGCCCACAACCAGCATTACCGAGCTGTAGTACAATAGAAGTCCGAATCATGGAAGGGGGCCAAAAACATCCCAGTAGCCCACCGCGAGGGTCGAACTCGCAGCCTTCAGATGCACTGTGCCTATTGACTTAAGAGTCTGACGCTCTATCCGATTGAGCTAGGCGGGCATGTATGCGTACTGTGTTTACAGATCCTAGACCTTGCGTTCTATGAGGACGAAAATGAAGCCGGATTATTTTAGGTTCGGGGCCGCCGGTGATCGCCATCACGATGATCGTTGATGGGACGCCGAGGCGAATGCCGGAATCCCCGAGCTCGGCGCTGCGACGGGCTGCAGATCTGCAGGCACCGTGAACTTGACTCTTGACTTGCAGGACCACCGACCAGAGGACTGTCAACGTCGAGCACGACGACGAGCAAGGATACAAACAGTACGCCCGCCGCTCAAAAGTTTCCTGGAGAGCTGCTAGGTCTCTCGATATGAAAACCACATCGCTACGGCGAGGTCCGAACGATACCGACATGCGAGCTTGGATGACGCGTTTCAGCGTCCCACCAGCGCACCCTGAGACCGTGGCCGGTCGGGCACGGCGTGCGGGGAGCGAGGAGAGAGAGGAGGAGCGGCACACGATATAACAGCGACGGCGCAGGGCATATGGGGCACATCGCATCCTGGCCCGGCACCTTCACCACACCTTCACGCCACGCGGACGACCACGCCCCCGAGACGCACATCCAGAGCGACCAGGGCTGCCCTCCCGCTGCTTCTGCGTTCTACACCCCCGTGCTCTGCTTCTGCTGGAACGTCCACTCCGACCTTATCGCCATCGCAGGCCATCGCCCGAAATCGTCGAAAAAAACTCGACTCTTGAAAGAGTGCGCTGCCCCATTGTTTTTCGTTGCCTAGCGGCGTCGGGACTTGGTGGATTTTCGATAAATATATAGCTGCGTATTTCCTTCAGACAGTAGACCTTTTCGCGCACAAGACAAGACAACACCATCACCTGCCCTCCCAAAGCGCAAGTGCAAATGCTTCACTTTGCCGATCTCCTCACGACGCACGCGCGCACACTCCTGCGATTCGAGCTCGCCGTCGCGATGCTCGCTGTCGCCGTTGGGTGCGCTACTGCGTTGTACGGCGCGCAGACACAGGCCCGTGCGATCGCTCTCGGGATCAACGCTAAGTCCGCGCCGGTGTCGCTGAGAGAGGACAAAACAGTCAGAGAGGGCAAGAGCGAGAGAGAGGGAGAGGCGCTGTTCGCATTCGGGAAGATGCCCTTTGCGGTCGGCGTCGCGGGACTGAGCAGTCGATACGGTGCGTAATGATTTCAGCGCATCTGGTTGAACGAAGGACGGTAGCTGATTGTATGATTTCTTCGTACAGGCGACATGTGCAATTCTCCGGTGTTCACGAAGGTCCGCGAGACGTACCAGCACTGAGCTTTTCCCGGACGTCTTCCCGTTGTTCATCTTGGGACCTGAGCTTACAGTACTGGATATCGGATATCGGACATCGGACACCCAACACCGCATATACCTCATCAAAACGCCCCTACACGTCGTGCTCACCGTTTATTATCTCATTCCTTTTTCTTGCCCATTTCTTGCGCACCCATCTTCATTTTGGATAGGAGGTCTCAGTTAGAACCAACCGGAGCAGCCGCACGCGTACACGAACATTTGCGCCGCTACTGCCGTTTATACATCATCATGTACGTCTCAGTGTCCTGCTGAACGTCTTGATTCCTAACCGCTGACATGCTCTTGTGACACAGTACGTCTCTCCATCCCATCCAATTCTCTCCCATCCATGCCCCCGACTGTTCACATTATCACCATCGCTATGACAATTCCCCCGTTCGCCCCACACCTCATGCAAAGTCGCCCCCTTAGGCTGTATCTGTATCTGTATCCCTAGCTCTGCCCAACGCCCAGTGCCATAGTTATCCACTTCGTCTCTCGTCTCTTGACCCTCATCGGTTGTCGGCTGTCGTGCCTCGGTCATTGAAGATTGGTCGCTCTTGTCGCATACTGGGCGACTGCGCCATGCTGAAGCCACGGGCTTCTACACGCTGCGAACATGCCTTCTTCTCCAGAGTCTATCATCTCACCTCGCCTTATCTCATCAGTTCCCTCTAAACGCGTTAGGAACCGTACATCACATTTGCACAGCCCTCATCCTTGTTATCCACATACACACAAGCCTCGTGCCCGTCCTCGTTCTCGTAATCTTGGGTCTTACGCAGATGCGGTTCACGTCTCGACGTGTCCATTTCTCCGGAGTTCGCGTTCCTGCCTCTATACTCTTCGTCCCGTTCAGAATTTTTCACTTCACACATAATAATGTAGTGTGCATGTTTCTTTTTCTTGAAGGGCCGAGTTTTCTTTAATTCGAATTCGATTTTTCTAAATGATGCGCACCTGTACTGCACGCAGTGACATGCTGTGCGCATGCCGTAAGGCTGTGGTATTCGTATTCGTATCAATATTTCAATCGATGTTCATGTCCTGTATATCCATGTCCTGGCATTTCTATTACAGCTGTGCAGGTTCTAGATATCCTTCAAGCAAGGCTCAAGGTCTACTCAAAGTCGACGGACCCGAGTTTACGTTGTAAGTCAACAGATCCGGTGCCTCTCAATACAGCAATTGATTCTTTGAATTTAGAGACTCTTTAGAGGGCACAAAATCGTCGTGCATATAGATGAGCAAATTTATCAGGGTCCTGCATGTGACACCCAGGCTCTAGTCGAGACTATTCGACGTATCGGTGTGTATGAACAAACAATATCTTCTTTCCTTGAGGTGTGGCTGATGCCTCAAACACAGGATGGATCTTCCCACATTTCTACTCCGCTCTCGCTAGTCGGCCCTCTATTTACACCGCATCTACGTCTAAGGACCTCCAGGGCATCCTCCCTTCTGCAGTGCAGCCTGCGGTCAACTAGGACAGCTATGGGGTAGCTACGCAAGTCCCACCCTGAGCGGAAATGAGCGGATAAAGATCATCGAACGTAACAGGAAGATATGAACTGTCGATAACCCGCGCCTAACAGGGGTTTGGCCGTATTGCATCGCTTGCAACGAGGTGGTGAAGCGCATATATAGAGCTTTCAGCTTTCGGCTTCCAACCCGTTGCATTCAACCCTCCGCTACGTTGCTCCTGCTCTCCAAATCTCTTCCGCCCACTACCATCTACCATGTCCGACGCAACGAACCGCGACGCGGGTGACTCCTCTCGGTCGATGGAACCCCAAGATTCACTACCACTGGTACGTCCTTTATAGCGAGCCGTTTGTTGCCCAACGTCCAACTCGATGCAGGCATCCGTCGTGAAACTTTGGATTCCCATAGATTGGTGGTGGTGGAGCGGTTATCCCCGCTATCCGGGCATCCCGAACTGTTTAGCGAAGACAGATGGTCCAAAATTCTACGACGAGCATGCATTCCCCTCTCTCAAACCTGACATTGACGTGTTTGGGTGCCCGTGCCGCTCTCGGAAGCAACGTGGGTGGTACCAAGTCGTTGCACCATATTTAGGTCCAATCGACACACCAAGGGATAATCATCATCGAGCCTTGGCGCAGGCTTCAGATATCCCGCCCGAGCTCTTCCAGAATATACTCCAGCAGCCGCCCTGGGTGGAAAGTAGCAAGTTTAAGATGGCCGGCGAATTCCAATGGGTCTCCTGCGTATATGACAAGCGCGGCCTGGGGAGATTTGGATCGGTGGCTTGGTATTGGGCCAAAATATGTCAAGCCAGGCTTTTCCACCTAGTCGAATTACGGTCGCGAGAAGACGTGCTACAGTTATTGGAGTTCATAAAGCCTCCCACAAACGCTGTTTCCCGCATCGTCAAGGAAGTTGTGATCAAATCTACCGCCCGAAAAGCATCAGATTACCCATGGATCCATCGCATATCTGCCATTAATGGCGAACTAACAAGGCGTAATGGAAATCCCTGTGCTGTTTTTCTCAGGCTCGAAGGACCACTACCACCTGGGCAGAAAACGCTGCGCTCGATACACGATGGTCTCCCGAGATCATTGCCTCATTTTTCAGGTCATATCAAATCGCTTCTATTGAAAAATTTCCATTTCGCCAAATTGGGAGACCTCATGCATCTCGTATGGGAGATGCCTCACCTTCAGGGTCTGAAATGTTTGAAGGTAACTTGGGGATCGTTGTCGATCACGACTCTCAGGAGAAAGTCATGTGCCGGTTGGAGGCCAGATTCGGGTGTGCTCGTTGAGATGGATGAACGGTGTGGCCCATCCCCAGCGGAAGCTTGTGTATGGCTTATTACCTGTCTTGTGCACAAGGCTGATTCCTTCTTATCCTCGGATGGTCTCGCCCGTGTGCTGACTGTCTCTCGAGCCGTCAACCACACGACGGACGGTGTACTACCTGCTCGAATACAAGTCTCGGTTGATCGATATGCACTTAACGCTTTCGGTGAGTCGTATAATATATCTGCGGCTTAACTCTGAAAGTATCATCCCATATCAGATATGAGTGTGAGAGACAACCTCAACAACGCAGTGTACAAAATGTTCGTCTTTGATGAGGTAAGGCCTCCGCGGCAGCATCTACCTCAGGATGATCCATACATATGGTCCACTGCCTATGTACAAATAAAAGCCCGCAAACGTCAGGGCCTTTCGGACACGGAAGCCAAGTCGGTCTGGATGGATCAATGTGACTGGAACACTATAGGCAAAATTCCAACCTCCTCAGACCATCCCCTCAACGAAGTAGTCGTCCTCTTTGAATCACAGGAGGACCGGGCCCTCTTTGAAGAGGAAGTGGTGAAGACGCATATGTCACACTTGCACAGCAGCCATAGGAAGGACTTTTTTGATCTGGAATTGCGGGCTCCATCCGTGCCGTCTCCAAGACGTTTCCGAAACTCATGATAATGCATACTAAATGTCACGGTATGTTCCACCCCGTTTCATGCACTATCCCGTTTGGTGGCTGATTGTTTTTATATAGCCTATTTGAGCGGCTCGTGGTTCACCGCCTCCGAATACCCATAACTTCCATATATCTCCTCTATGCAACTCCTCTGAACGGACGTAGGGTCCCTTCATGCTCTCATTGGGACCATTCGACGCGTCAGTTTGTAAAACATCATATCTCCATTCGGGCTCAGCCCCACCGAACAGCCGCCACGGTGGTCAAAGCTCGACTGTATCATATATCCCACAACTGGCACTGAAGCGCATCTATATACAACCTCCTGCGCGAGGTTCTCTCTCTCTCCTACTCTCCTGCTCTCCGATTCTTTCATGCCCATTATCATCTACCATGTCTTTCACAACGAATTTCGACGCGGCGGGCGACGAGGCTTTTCGAAGTTCTACGACGAACCTCACTCAAACCCGACATCGACACGCTCGGCCTCCCGCGCGCTGCTCTCGAAAGCGGCGGGGATGGTACCAAGTCGCGGCATTATCTCCAGAACCACCTCACACCCCGAGAGATGGGTGTTGTAGATCCCTAGCCCAGGGCCCGGACATCCCGCCTGTGCTCTTCGACAGCATACTCAGGCGTATCAGCCTCGGGCTTGCGAGGTTGCAGGCTGGTCTGTCGGCATTGGGCTGAACGCACCCGAGAAAGAGTCTTTGGAGAAGCCACACCGCGATCGCGGGAGGATGCGCACCAGCTGGTTGCGTGGTCGAAGGCTCCGAGAAAACATGGCGTTCCATTCACGACAAACTACCCCTCTTCTCACGTAGTACTAGTCCTTGGTCGCGGTACGGAGACTCGAGAGGATGGTAGTATGGCACTGCTGCAGAATGCAGAGTCTGACAGGTAGCCTCAGGGAAGGACGATCGTGTTCGCTAGTCGTTGGTCGATGGTCGATCGTAGTCGATGGTCGACGGCCGGCTTGGCCACGCTCCCACTAGAAGGTCGACGCTCGACGGTCCACGGCTCGGTGGTCCATAGTTTGGTAGTTCGACTCCCCATAGTTCGATAGTCCACAGCTCGATGTCCCGTGGCCGCAGCTCGATAGTCCACAGTTCGATAGCCCACAGTTCGGCAATCCATAGTCAGATAGTCCATATCCAGCGACGTTCGGTAGTCCATAGTTCGATAGTTCGGCTCCCCAAAGTTTAGTAGTCCACAGCTCGGTAATCCATAGTTCGGTAATCCATAGTTCGATGTCCCGTGCCCATAGTTCAGTAGCCCACAGCCCGTAGTTCGAATCTTGATAGTCCACAGTTCGATAGTCCACAGCTCGATAGCTCGAGTTCGATAGCCCACAGCTCGGCAGTCCATGATCACCAGTTCAGCAGAGTCGCCAAGGGTCAGTCCCTGAGAAGCTGAGAATCCTGATCTGACTCTATCGAACGCGTCGGTGCTGCCAATGAGTGCTGATGAGCTGATGAGTTGTCCTGCGCATCACAAGGTGCAAGTAGCGGGGCGTCGTCCGTCCGTCGTCCAACGTCAATCGCATCTACACGTCCAACACAATGCTCCCGTTCGCGCTTTCCAACCCGCCGTGCACGTCCTAAGAGCAAACGGGTAGCGTCAACACGTCAATAAAAGAGCGAAATACAACCGAAAACGAAAAAACGAACAACGAGACGAACGAGATAAAACACGCAGGAGTCAGGACAGCGAGCATGCAATTTGAAAGTTTGACCGTACCGTGTGCCTGTGACTCTTCTTCTTCCCCTCTCCTTCCCTCCAGCCTGTGAGAGCACAGAGCAAAAACGACGCGCGGGGCGTACGGGCGGGAGTCGGATGCGGACCAATGAGGGCGGACCAATGAGGTACTGTAGACCAGTGAAGGCGGGGGCCGGTCATGTAAAAACTACACATGAGGACTCCAGGAGGTCGTAGGAGGTCGTCTAGATTTGCGCACGTTGTTCAGTTGCTGAGATTGTCATCTACTAGTAAGGAGCGAGCGAAGTCAAAAGGACGGAGGAAATGAGGCCGTGGGACGCGTCGGTGCAGATCACTGCTATCGGTGCATCAGTGCAATGCAGATGCACTATCTGGACGACGCAGATGATTATCTGTGCAATGCAGACGTGAAGATGACTGCTATCAGTGTACAGATGACTGCCAAGTAGCAGCCATTAGTCTGATATGCGAAAAGAGAAGGTATACACTCTCTTCTCTCCGGTAATGTAGCTTCTCGAGTCCAGGAAGTTGCTTCTCGTGGACACGAAGTGTCTTGGTATAGTGCAGATGTCAATTTTTACGATGCAGATGACTATCCTTGACTATCAAGGCACCCACGCTTCTCTTCGATTCTCCTCAAGAGGACAGGGTGATCGTCCCGTGTCGCGAGATGATCGTCCCATGTCGCGAGACAATCATCCCGTGTCGCGAGACCATCATCCCATGTCGCGCAAGAAGGGGACGGAAGGCACTTCACGAGTCCAAGCGGTCGCTTCACGAGTCCAAGGAGTGGCTTCACGAGTCCAAGGGGTCGAATGCCACGCTGTGGTCCAGATACTGTATACAGGCTTGTAAGTAGGCGATCTGTAGCTGCTTACGACTCACGGGCGCAGAAATATGAATTGCGCGCGCGCCTGGTAGAATGTGTCGCCGCCTGGACGCGACGCGGGGATGCGAACAAGGACGGGTGCCGACCGTGAAGGAAATGACCAGATTACCAGGAGGTCGCACACGCTGTTGCTGAGGTTGATATCGTCGAGGATGGAAGATGAGAGATGAGAGATGAGAGATGAGACGAGCAGCCGGAGAACTAGTGTGGGATGCGTCGGTGCAAATGACTACAATGCAGATCCACTATGCGTGACCTAGAAAAGTGGGATCCTGGGCTTCTTCAACACGAGAAGAGAAGCGGGTCACTTCTTGTGTATCAGACAATTCGGTAGTCATTTGCACATCTCCATTGCACTGATAAAGGCTCATAATCATCCGCGTTCCACCGGTAGTCCTCTGCTGTATGCCGTCTGTCGTCCCTGTCATGCAACGCCGTGTTTCTGCATCCTTTAGGTCCGCTGCACGGCAGTTCAGCCTCTCGACATACTGAAAAAGCCCACATCAGAGGAAAGCGACAATGTGAAAACGTGAAAACGAACGAACGGTGGGCGGCGAGGTGTATATACTTGACGATTGACGATTGACGATTGACGGTGCGCACTGCGTACAGCGGTACGTATAAGGTGACTCCGAACTCGTGAGTGAGCCGGCATGAACACAGTCGTCTGTTCCTCCAGACGGCGGGTGACGGCAGTAGAGCAGAGTAGTGCACAGCGCAGAACGCGTACTGCGTCATAGATGCTGCATCTATAGATCAGGTCAAGTATAAACGGTGTGCGCACCTGGACGGGCCCCGACGCGAGCGGGACACGTCTCGACGCGGGGTGCGCTATGTACGTTGCGTCAACGTGGAGTGGGGATGGGGCGGGCTGTGTATATTTGGTTGGGAGTGAGGCGCGTTTACCGTCGATGGGGTTAGGCAAATCAGCATTCCAGTGATACCTTGAGGATGGTCCAGATATAAACGTGTGCTCGCAAGAGATACGCGTGTAATGCTGTGTAATGGCTAGATATACGTGTGGTGTCGAACCGGGACGCGTCGGGAGTTGGGAGCAGGGCGATGATATCTTGATCCTTGAATATGACCTCCGCGAGCCTTTTTTCCGCCGCCTGCGCTCGCGTAACGCGTTCAACGAGGCGTTCATTCCCGCCGCGAGGACGCTTGAAAGCCGCGTTGTCGCGCTGCTGTTGTGGTCCAGATATACACACCCCTATGCACACGCATCAAATCTGTGCTCTTATGAATATCAACAACCTTGGAGTGCATATTTCGAGTCGAATTGCTAACCTACAGATTTAGCAAGCGCGTCCGGCGGGACGCGTCGTCGTGGGGTCTAGACGCGACGCGACGCGGGGCGGGCGGGCGGGACCAATGAGGGCAGGCGCCGGGCTTGCATAAGAATACCCAGGAGATGGTCTGGAGATGCGCACGTTGTTCAATGTTGCTGAGGTTGGTAACTTCGAAGGAGAAGACGAAGGTGAAGCAGAAGGTGAAGTCAAAGACTCAAAACAGACGGAGGAGATGAGAGCGTGGGACGCGAGGAGACGCGTCGGGGCAGATGACTGCTATCGCTGCATCAGTGCAATGTAAAGGTGCAGATGACTGCTATCGGTGCATCAGTGCAATGCAGATGCACTATCTGCGCTCTCGAGAAGCGTAGCTTTGGACGCGAGAAGCTCAGTTTTCGACGTAAGAAGTGGGATCCTGGACGGNCGCTCTCGAGAAGCGTAGCTTTGGACGCGAGAAGCTCAGTTTTCGACGTAAGAAGTGGGATCCTGGACGGGAAGGGCACCCCTGGACATGAGAAGGGCACACCAGAAGGTCGTCCCTGGACACGAGAACGCGAGAAGAGAAGCGTACAGGTTCTCTTCCTCCCTATCAGACTACTTGAGCTGCTACTTGGCAGTCCATCTGCATCGCATTAAGAGTCATCTGCACATCTACATTTGTAGAGGCAGACACCAATAGCAGAGTATAGCAGTCATCTGGACCGACGCGTCGAGAAAGTGGCTACAATAGTGGAGGGTGATCATCCCGTGTCGCGAGATGAATGGGGAGAAGCTACTTCACAGGTCCCGGGGCACGGTCGCGTGTCGCACGAGAAGCAGAACATGTCCTTTCTCGAGACGAGGATGATCAAACGAGAAGCATGCGCCCTGAGAATGCCCAGCGCGAGAAGCAGCGAGAAGCAGCGAGTGAATAGAGCGCGAACAAGGGTGTGAACCTTGCCCGCACTCGCTGCCCAGAACGCGATGCCGAGCGCGTCGTCCGTTTCTTAGCTCTGTTCTTTTGTTCGCAGCGCGGGTAGGGCGCACGGCGAGCGGCGATTGAGGGCAAAGCACACCGTGGCGATTGAGGGCATCGCGAATCGATACGAGGTGGGGCAGTGAGAGCAAACGATGACAGCATTCGTCAGGACGCACGTCACGTCCATGCACTCGTGCTGCGTCGCGGGCTCTAGACGCGTCTCCACCCTACGCGTACGGCCCGCCTTGTAGCTAATTGCATCCTCGCGCCGCGGGCCTCGACCGTCGTCTTCATCCGTCGTGGCGTCGTGCATTTGTAGTGGGTGGGGCCGTCGTGCGTAGGAGAAGATTAATTTTTTCGTGATCAGGAACACGACGAGGGTGCGCTCGATAATAATACGCCGAGGTGCGTGCGGGCCTCTCCCAGTCGTCCACTCGTCTCGTGTGTGCAAAACCGGTTTACGCGCACCATCACCGCATCTAGACCAAGACGTCCCAATCCCAATATCAATGCCAAAGCCACTCTGCCGTCGAATGCGCGTCAAGTGAGGGTGCGCTGCATGGCGTCACCGGCGCGCGTGCCCCTGTGTATATCATATCCCCATATCACCACATCGCACATCGCACATCGACTCATCTCTCTCATCTCCTCCCGTGCGTCGTGAGTACTGATCCCAATCGTAATCGGCGCCCTCCCTCCCTTCGCCGCTCTCGCTACTGCTGGGACTAGGACCGCGATTCAGAAGGATCGACACCAGGAGCTTGCAAGAATCGACACCAGGAGTTTCAGAGTAGAGTGAGCGAAAGAGAAAGAGACTGAGACAGAGAAAGAGAAAGAGACAGAAGACGACGAGACGACGATGACCTCGACCATCGACCCCAAAACGATCGGCCTACCCGCCAAGCGGCGCAGGCACGTCCGCACTGTTACTGGTACGTTCTCCCTCTCTTGCTTGATGCGATGGGTGGTTTGCGATTTGTTGGGTGGGTGAGAGGGCGAGAAGAGGGATTTGGGGAAAAGGGTGCTTGGGAGGGGGTAATTGGGATAGCATAGAGGGCGGGGCATGGGCGGCCGAGTCGTTTTTTGTGCTCATCGCGCTTTTCGTCGCTCCTGCGCAACGCTTTTCTCTTCATCGCTTTCATCGCGTTCATCGCTTTGCTCCCTCCATCGCTCCCTCTCATCGACATCCTTCTCTCTATCGCGTCTCTCTCCATCGCGCTCGCCGTTCATCGCGCTCTTCACGCGCACGGCGATAGCGCGCGATCCCTTCGTCGCGCGCACGGCGATAACGCGCGATCCCCGTCTAATCGCGCTTTTCTGCCCATCCTTACTACCCTACTACCCTACCACCACATCCCTCTTCTCTCCCTCTTCCCGCCTTTTCACTCTTCATGATCCTCATCGTGCACATCACAATCCTTCATCCCTCTCCTCACCCTCGCACCCCTCCCACCTTTTCCGCACGATCTTCCCATCATGCCTCACCCCCCACATGACCTCACACTAACCTAAACTCTGCACGACAGGCTACACCCCCGAAACAGACGCGTCCGGGAAAGAGAAGTGGCCGCGCGGCGACGAGGCCGTGTGGAAGGCCGGCACGCGCGGGTTGGATAAGAGTGCGTGTCTCTACTTTTACTTTTACTCTGTTCCATTTGTGTTGTGGTTTTCGAGAGATTCTGGTTTGCGTTGTGGTTTGCGAGTCGGGATTTGGTTGAGAGGTATCTTCGTCGTGGTGCGATTTTGGTTCGTCGTGGTGCGCTTTTGGTTCGTCGTGGCGCTTCAGTGTACGATGCGACGGTGTTACGATGTTCGAGCGGTCGCCGCGTTCGACTTCATTTCGCTTGTGCCTCTCGTTCCTGGGATTTGCATCGACGCTTGGACTTCGTTCATTTCGCTTAGCACCACGCTCGGGATCTGCGCTTCACTTCGCATCCTACGCCTCCCATGCACCACCGTCATACTTTACAATCCCTCTCATATCACCCCCCTTATGCAATGTTTTCTTGAATTCTCCTCTCCCACTCCCACCCCCTTTGCCTAACAATGCTCGCCCCTAACAATGCACCCCCATGTCCCCCAACTAATAATGTACCCCCACAGCCCCCGCAGACATCGCCCGCTCGTTCGTGAACCACGTGCACACCTCGCTCGCGCGCCAGGCGTACAACCTCGACGACCAGGGCGCGTACCAGGCCGCCGCGTTGAGCGTCAGGGATAACTTGATCGTGAGTCGCGCTCTACTTTGTGTGTCTATGTGCTATGTGGGCTTTGGAAACGATATGTTGAATTGGATGGGGGGAGGGATGGGTGTGCGCGAGAGTTTGGGGTGTGGGTGAGAGGGCGAGAGGTGTGCGCAGGTGGTGCGCGAGAGTGTGGGAGTGCGCGAGGGTGTGAGGGGTGTGGGGGGAGGTGCACGAGTGCTGGAAGTCGCGCGCTGTGGATGCGGTGCGCGCCCCTGCTTGCCACCATCGCCTTTCGCGCCCCTGCATGTCGCTGCCCGCCCCTGCATGTTGCCGATCGGGCTTCGTGCGCGTGAGCATGACCGCGTGCACGTCAGCGAAGGGCGGCATGCAGGGACGGGGAGGGCGACGGTGACAAACGGGGGCGGGGACGGCGCAGGAGTGCATGGGCGAGTGTGTAGATGTATGGGCACATGGGCGCGGTGTACCGTGCGCGGCTGTACGCGCCGCCCCTTCTACCTTCTTCAAATTACGCATTACACGACACTAACTAACATGCACCCTCCGCAGCTCAACTGGAACGACACCCAAATGGCGCTCACGCGCAAAGCGCCCAAACGCGCCTACTACCTCTCGCTCGAGTTCCTCATGGGCCGCACCTTCGACAACGCCCTGCTCAACCTCGCGCTCAAACCCGCCGCCTCCGACGCCGTCACCTCGCTCGGCTTCTCCCTCGAAGACCTGCTCGAAAAAGAACGCGACGCCGGACTGGGGAACGGCGGGCTCGGCCGGCTCGCCGCGTGCTACCTCGACTCGTCCGCGTCGCAGGAGCTGCCGGTGTGGGGGTACGGCCTGCGCTACCGCTACGGCATCTTCCAGCAGCTGATCGCGCCGGACGGGAGCCAGCTCGAGGCGCCCGATCCGTGGCTGCAGCACGACAACCCGTGGGAGCTGCCCCGGCCGGACGTGGCGTATGAGGTGAGGTTTTACGGGCATGCGGAGCGCGTGGGCGGGGACGGGATGAGGGCGGAGTGGAGTGGGGGGCAGGAGGTGTTGGCGGTGGCGTATGATACGATGGTCCCCGGGTACGCGACGCGCACGACGAATAACTTGAGGCTGTGGGAGAGCAAGCCGAAGCGCGGGTTTGATCTCAACAGCTTCAACGCGGGGGACTACGAGGCGGCGATTGAGTCAAGCAACAGCGCGGCGGCGATCACGAGCGTGTTGTATCCGAACGACCATACGTCGTTTGGGAAGGAGCTCAGGCTGAAGCAGCAGTACTTCTGGACGGCGGCGAGTTTGGCGGATATTTTGAGGAGGTTTAAGAACCTTGATAAGCCGATTGGGGAGTTCCCCGAGTATGTGGCGATCCAGCTTAACGATGTGCGTGCTCTCCTCTCTCCTCTCCTTATCATTGTCTTGAGAATATTTTACTGACGTAATGGATTGACCGGCAGACCCACCCGACGCTGGCGATCCCGGAGCTGATGCGCATCCTGCTCGACGAGGAGGAGCTCTCGTGGGACGCGGCGTGGGCGATCGTCACGAACACGTTCTTCTTCACGAACCACACCGTCCTGCCCGAGGCGCTCGAGAAGTGGCCCGTCCCGCTCGTGCAGCACCTCCTCCCGCGCCACATGCAGATCATCTTTGATATCGTGCGTGCTTGCCTTGTCTTTGTCTCGTCACAAATCTAATGTCACTATCTAGAATTTGTGCGTATGATCGCAATATACATTGGGTTTGCAGAGCTGACTATATTATGCCCGTTCTTGCACGCATAGACTCTTCCTGCAAGCCGTGGAAAAGAAGTTCCCGGGCGACCGCGACCGGCTCGCGCGGATGTCGCTCATCGAGGAGGGCTTCCCGCAGAACGTGCGCATGGCGAACCTCGCGGTGATCGGTTCCCGCAAGGTGAACGGCGTCGCGGAGCTGCACAGCGAGCTCCTGCGCGCGACGATCATGAAGGACTTCGTCGAGTTTTATGGGGTGAGCAAGTTCGGGAACGTTACTAATGGCAGTGCGTATTTTCTCCATTTCCTTCCCCTCTGTGCATTGTACATTGAGGTGAAGACGGAAACAACGTACTGATCACCTTGGATGTTCTGTGCAGTCACCCCGCGCCGCTGGCTGGACCAGTGCAACCCCGGCCTGAGCGCGCTGATCCAGGAGACGCTGCGGATCCCGAAGGCGGACTTCCTCAAGGACCTGTACAAGCTGACGGACCTGACCAAGTACGTCGAGAACGCGACGTTCCAGCGCAAGTGGGCGGCGGTGAAGCAGAGCAACAAGGAGCGGCTCGCGCACTATGTGGAGACGACGCTCGGGCTGACGATCAATACGCATGCGATGTTTGATGTGCAGATTAAAAGGTTGCATGAGTATAAGCGGCAGACGATGAATATCTTTGGGGTCGTGCATGTGAGTTTGTTTGGATTTTTTCTTGGGTATGAGGGGAGAGCTGACGGCGCGTGCAGAGGTACCTCACGATCAAGGCGATGACCCCCGCCGAGCGCAAGAAGGTGAACCCCAAGGTGGTGTTCTTCGCCGGCAAGGCCGCGCCCGGATGTACGTCCCCTTCCCCTCCCCCGTCTCTGTCTACCACACATACTGACTCGCCGCCGCAGACTACATCGCGAAGCTGACGATCCGGCTCATCATCAACGTCGCGCGCGTGATCAACGCGGACCCGGAGACGAAGGACCTGCTCAGCCTGTACTTCCTGCCCGACTACTCGGTCTCGCTCGCGGAGATCCTCATCCCCGCGTCGGACATCAGCCAGCACATCTCGACCGCCGGCACGGAGGCGTCCGGCACGAGCAACATGAAGTTCTGCCTCAATGGCGGGCTGTTGTTGGGTACCGTCGATGGCGCGAATATTGAGATTGCGGAGGAGGTGGGGGAGCAGAACGTCTGTGAGTATCAGGATATACTGCTTTGTGCGTGATCAGGAGGGAAGGTGATGCTGATGTTGTTGTCGGATAGTCTTCTTCGGACACCTGACGCCGGCGGTGGAGGACCTGCGCTACCAGCACATGTACCACCCGCAGCCCATCGAGCAGAAGTGCCCGGCGCTCGCGCGCGTCCTCGACGTGATCTCCTCGGGCACGTTCGGCGACGGCGGCGTGTACGAGCCGCTCTTGAACACCGTCCGCCAAAACGACTACTACCTGCTGACGGAGGACTTCGACTCTTGTGAGTTATCTCAGGCCGTGTGCTATTCGTGTTTTGAGCTTCGCTTCTGACGTTGCTGCGTACTCGTAGACATCCAAGCGTTGGCCCTCATCGACGAGGCGTACCAGAACCGCACCGAGTGGATCAAGAAGAGCATCTACACCTCCGCCAGGATGGGCAAGTTCAGCTCCGACCGTGCGATTCAGGACTACGCCCAGGAGTACTGGGTAAGCGATGCTCCATTTTTTCTGTCCCTATACAGACAGGCATCTAACGATTTTTGTGTGTGCACGCAGAACATCGAGAGCGTCAAGGTGGAGTGAGAAACACGCGGCTGGTCAGATGTTGCCGGTCGGCGACGACGGTATACACGATGTAATAATATGGTAGGAACTAGGAACTGTCCTGTTGTTGGTTGATAAAACGAGCGTGATGTGTGTATGATAAACTGAGAGAGAATGAATCGATACCGACGCGGGATACCTACACAAGTTGGAGGGAGGGTGAGAGAGGGAGATCCGCAACAACAACAAAGCATATCCAAAAGCGAGAAAGCTCCGCGCGAAAAATGCAGCACTGAAAGCAACGGAGAAAACACACTGAATGGCGGTACGGTAAACTACTAACATAGGCCTCGGCGAAGCGGGGAAGGGTATAAAGATATGGAAGGTATTGGAACATTACGCGACAGTCCTTGGCTCTGATTCTTGCGCTGAATCTGTCCGAGTTGTTTGAGTGAGCCACAGCGTGTGATGGTCAATACGATGCGTACCTATTTCGTTGCTCACTGCGGCAGGCGACGCCTCACGCTGCTCTTCACCGTCAGCACCGGTATGAGCGGGCGCGGGGTCTTGACTTGCGATCGTTTCCTCATTCGGGACGGCATGCGCCTGAGGTTCCGAAGATGCCTCCGCACCCGTCTGGTGGTGGAGATCCTCTGCGTCCCTAATCTCGCTGATCGAGTGCGAAACTGCTAGTGAGATTCAAGAGTGTGTCAGTTTGCGATTGCAGGCAAGATGCCGGCGGAGGAACGAGTACCTGGCTGCGACGCTGCGCCCTCCCCCTCGGATCCGACCTTGGTCTCCTCGGAGCTGCTTGGACTGGGCGCAGAGGGCGCGGCAGCGGCGGCCTCAGGCTCGGGCGTGTGCTCAGGAGTGCCCGCAGACACTGGTGCGTTCTGCTCGGGGTCGGGCTCGGACACCTGTTCTCGCGGGCTGTCTGTGCTGTCCTGCACGGTCTCGACGGGGTTTGCGGCGGTATGCGCGTCCTCGTGGATCGGCGCAGGCTGAGCGATTGGTTCCGCGACGGCAGCATTGTGCTCGGGTATCTCGGGCTCTGTGGGTGTCTGCGGTCGGGCATCCGATCCAGCCAGCGCGACGGCTACGGGGGTGCCGACATCTGCATCTGGGTGCTCAGGTGGCGGGTCGACAGGGGCGGATGTGACGAGCTCTGCGAGGGCGGACACCGATGGCAGGCTCGTGGGGTGAGCTTCGGTGTGCTCGACAGTGGAATGTTTCTCGATGGTAGGATGTTCCTCAACTGCCGCCTGCGATGCTTCCACGAACCCCGCGGGCTCACTCGAGCTCAGAGCAACATAGGCACTTGGCGTGCTACCTGCGGCCACGACGGGCTCGGGTGTGGGTGGCAGAGTCTTGTCCGCGTTATCGGCGGGCACGGTCGCTCCTTCTGGTAGGTTGAGCAGGGGTCTATCTAGCACGTCTTCGTCGATCTTGACAGGCTCCACACTAATAGGTATCGAGATATCGGCAGGTGCGATAGGCTCTGCAGACACAAGGGGCACAGCAGGCAAACTTGCTTGCGTCTTCACTTCTGTTGGCTTGGGCAGAGCGGGCACGGGTGGCGGTTGCACTACAGGCTCCTCAGGCAGGATCTCACCCAACTCCCCAATGCGGGGGCTCCGTGCAGGCGTCCTGCTGCCCTTACGCCCGCTCTTCGAGCTGACGTCGGCAGCGCTGTGCGTGGAGAAGAAGCTGAAGCGCTTCTTCGTGGGCGAGAATGTGAAGCTCTTGCGCGCAGACATGTTCGACGAGAGCGACGGGCGCGGCGACGCTGCCCGCTTCTCGTTCGCGAACTGCGGCAGTGGGGGGACGGGTGGAAGGGGCGGCGGCGGCGGCGCACTGTAGCTGTGCTCGATCACGAGCAAGTTCAGCTTCCACGCGCCCGGCTTGAGCTGGCACACGATAAACGCAGGCCACGACGAGGCGACGGGGTCGAGGAGCGCGTCGCTCCAGAAGTCGAAGAACGCCTCGTCAACCTGCACAATGTCCACGCGCGTGAGGAGGGCCTTGCGCGCCGGCTCCTCGGGCGCGCCCCCACGTCCGCGTTGCTCAGTGGGGCGCGCAGGCGGCGCATTGTCGACGGACGAGCTGCGGCTGCGCCCTGGCCGCTTCTTGCCTGTCGTCCAGCTGGACGGTGGCGGTGCGGTGACCTCCACGTCGCGCTCGAGGGTGGCAGCGAAGTCCTGCGTGAGCAAGCTTTCGCCGAACCCGACGACGGAGAAGTCGCTCCAGTTGGTGAAAGCCGCCGGGGCGGTGCCGTCGCGCGTGTGCCCGCCGTTAGCACCGTTCGCGCTCGCCCTGCCGTTCCCGGGGTTCGGCCCCAGCGACGACGAGCGTCTGCGCGGCGTGGGTTGGCGCACGATAGGCGTCGAGGTGGAAGCAGTCGAGGTGGGCGAGCCGAGGTTGTCAGAAGGGTCCGCAGGGACGAATGACAGTATGCGGAGGGTCTCGTCGTCGAGTATCCTCGTCAGGATGGGATAGTTATCGCCCACTTCGCCCTCCTCCGACGTGCGCTTCTTGATGTCTTGCCATATGGTGTTGGCCTCCTCTGCGATAGACGCGTCGGACGCGACGGCTGCCCTTACTGCTTCTGATATTAGACGCAACGGGTGATCCCTGGTGGGCCGCTTCGCATTCGATGACGGGAGTTGGGTGTCGATGCGCACGAACAGTGCATCGTATCGACGTGTAGAAAAGCGGGGACGAGGTAACAAGGGCAAGTCATCTATAGGATCCGCTGCGAGGGTTGCGTTTTGGCTCGCGTACGGGTAGTGCTTGACCAGCTCAGACAGCCTGATCGGCATCTTGTTCGTCAAAGACTCCTCCCTATGTGGATCAGCATTAGAACATCGACATCCCGCAAAAAACTAGTTCCGATGGCGACTTACCGGACGTATGCTAGGAACAGATGTTCGAGGATCCTACCGGCACGCTCCCAACGCGCGTAGAAATCCACCCATGCTTCGCCGGACTGGATGCGCGGTACAGCAAGAAGCCATAGACCGAACATTTTCGCGAGTTTACTACCTGAAGTGCCTGTAGTCTCCGCATGTGCAGCGAGCGAGGAGATGATTTCTAGTGTCGCAGCGAGCAATTGATGGTGTGCCGGAGGAAGAGACGGCAGGAGGCTCTGCGAGAAGGCTTTAGGCGCGTACCCGCCGTCACGTTCCTTCTTGGCGAAGTCAATGTACCAACCCCACTCGCTAGCCGACGCGGATCCGAATGACGATCCTTCCAAACGCAGGTGCCGGATCGCCCATCGGAGAACCGCAGCAATGTCATGCGGAGAACGCGTGTACTCGAGTTCGGTCGTGAACAGAGCGGCCGGCGACGTCGGGGTGGGGGTAAGTGTAGTGATGGGGCTCTGTGTCTTGGACGCCAGAGAAAGGATGTAGAGCGAGATGAGCTTCCGCTGGACCTCTGGTGAGGCAGAGTACCAGTGCGGGTGCATTAATCCCAGCGTTTCGAGCCCTACGAATCAACATGCACGAAGAGAAAGAAGTCAGTTATCTTTGCCTCGTGCTGATCGAACGTAGAATGTATAATAGGGAAACGGACGCGTGTACGTAACATTAAAAAGAAATTCGAGAATAGCATAGGGTGCTAGAACGATGGGCCGTGTCTCGCGCCCTGAGCTGTCTCACGCTCGATGATAATGCACTTCACGGGCTCGATGTTCCGCGACAAGTAGTCGTACAGAGTGACTGGTGTGGGCTCAAATGAGACAAATAAGCAGAGCAACTCACCTGTATGTTCTATGGCCTCCGCACATGCTTTCACGAGGAGCAACGCCTCTAAAGGGTTGAGTCTGCGCTCGCCAATGGCTGGGTCAGAAAGAGAGCTGATGTTGTCCGGATCCGCCTCAAAGACGACTCCGAGCGCACGGCTCTTCTCCTCTTTCGGTACGGGCAGGTTCAGGGTGAGAAGCGGAGCGGTCGTCGAGCCTGCAGTGTTCGGACGCGGCTGGTCAGAGGGGTTCCTCGACCTACTTCTGAAGAGAGAAAGCGGGTTGCTGTCCTTGTCCCTTGGCTGCTGAGCGGCCTCTGTGAACCTGGCCGCCGAGGGGGACACGTTGGGCGACACGGCCTCATATTTGCCCTCAAGTAGGGACGCGTTCGAATGACGCTTGCTGGCGTGGGATGGAGGAGAAGAGGCGAGCTTGTCGTCTTTCTTCCGGCCGAAGACCTTCGTCAGAAACGAGGGCATGGCGTGGCCGTCTTCTCCGCGAGATTAGATAGAGAGTTGCAAAGGAACGGTTTGCTGAGTTCTGCAAGGTATTAGAAGAGAAAGCGAAGGAAATACAGTCTGCAGAACGGAAGCAACTGGTGGTAGAAGGCAAGCCGCCCACGCGCGCTAAATATGTGTTCAACTCAAGATGATCGTTCATAACAAATTCAAAATTATGGCCATTTCTCGTTCTACCGTCTCTAGTGGCATAATGTCTTTGAATGGTTGCCCGTATTCACTCCAGGATTGTCTTATATGTCTATCGCCGTGAGTTATACGACTCATAGCCTGCCTCGTCAGAGGTACTTTTCTCATCTTGCCGTCGCGAAGGTACGCCCGGCGGACGCCCAGAACCGCTCATACCTAGCAGCATGCTGTTCGCCCGGTCTAGCTACAACTGACGACACTGTCGTATTCTAGATGGCGGAGACATGCTCTCTTATGTGACGTGTCGCGGGTGTCTCGTCGAACGGCACGGGTCTGCACGGGTCCACAACGGGTCCGCCTCCTTCCTTTTTCATTCTCCTGATACTGTAGCTTTGAAATTTATGTTCATTGTCTTGATGGCTATCGCGGAGAAATTGTAAGGACATGGAAAGGTTGAACCCTGTTGAACCATGCTGACACTTGCATGAGCAGCTCCGAATATCCGAACATCGTACTTCGGTGAACACCATCGGAGGCCCTAGGTCATCTTTGGATCTACTACCGCATACGTTTTCAAGCTTCGAACTTCACTTAAACGTTTGAACTGTTTGGCATACGAACGACACTCTTCATGTACAACATTGCATACGCTACCCGTGGTAAGTACTACTACGCTCAGCGTATACTCAAGGTTCTCGCGTTTACCTGCATCAAATCGGACGATCCATCTGTCGTTGGCAAGAGGGCAACATCTGCGCATTCAATGGTCCACACAGTGGCTTCAGACCGACATCCATGTGCACCGAGGCGGCTTCATCACAGTAAGAACGCTACACTGATGCAAGCTCCTAACGAGTCTTTGGCATCGCAGACATGCGCAATTTTCAGAACCAGTGGAACGCTTGCACACCACAAAATCAAGATGCAGCCTCGGAGTCATCATGAGCGCGACTCGGAGAAATGTGTTGAAGACTGCGCAAGACGAGCAGTCGGCAGCCCTCTCCAACATGCACGCTCATTTTGAGCTTACACGACTTCACATGTTCCCCTTAGGATCTATCCTGTTCTTTTGGCCTTGCGGTTCGTATTCTTCCGGACGTCCTGTGCATTGCTCACCATATTCCTCAGTGTATGGACTTCTCTTGTCAGCCACAAATCGCACATCTGTACAGCTGACCCTGGCTACCCTCTGCTACTACACTTTTGCATTTGCCGTTGGTGCGACACTTGTCCATAGCGCGGCCTGTATACTTAACGACATCTGCGACAAAGAACTTGATGCCCGTGTTGGTAGGCCGTCTCAGGCACAGCCCCTGCTAAGTACAATACTAATCGGGGAATGAATTCCCCCTACCAGAGCGGACGAAGAACCGTCCTTTGGTGACTGGGCGGGTCTCGATCTTAGGTGCTTGGATGCTCATCATTTGCCCTGTTGACTGCGACCTCAAGCATGCTTCCTTGGGCCAATTGTAATGTGTACGAGTGTCTATCAACTAAACACGCAAATCTATCTGATATATTTTAATCAGTAGAACAACCTCTTTCGTACTGGGGGTTTTGCCATCCAACGCTGTCTACCCTTTGATGAAGCGGTGGACGTATTGGCCGCAGTTCTGGCTTGGTGCGTGTCCTAACGTCAAGATGTGTGAGCGGGGTCCAGATCCATTGTAGTAATCAGCGCTCAGTCTAACTCTTGCTCTACATAATGGATGCCTTTCCGTAGGCATCTGCAACGGTTT
>JAAIFI010000337.1:7905-32896 GCA_011032875.1 Phlebia tremellosa
CATATCCATATCCATATCCATATCCATATCCATATCCATATCCATATCCGAGCTGCGACGACTCGGACGAGCCTGCCAGGACTGTAGGCTGCCGCAGCTGGATGGGCGCCGACACCTGCGACTCGCGCGGCAGGGACTTCTCGATGAGGAATCAGGATGCCGAGCTTCAGCTGCCTGTACACGCGGCAGGCCATGGCGTTGCTCACTGCTCAGCGCGATGTTCCGCACGAGCCTCCAGTGCGGAGGGAATGGTAGTGGATCTGGGCAGAAGCATACCCCAAGCGTAGCCGAGAGTAGATGGCCAGCTGCTTCGGTCTGATCACCCGCAGCTGCTGGAAGCCATGCGAGCGGCGTAGTAGGGTTGAGTAGCGGGGGGTAGACATCTGGTCGAACTCGCGATACTCGTAACTCAACACTGCGAAGCCAGTGGATATATAGCCACTTGATTCTGCGCCATCAAACTATAGACCTTGGCAAGTTCTCGGGTGAGCTAGCTTGAACTATGTGAACGATATACAGTATCAACTAAATCACGAACGTGTGGATGGACCTCTGGAGGTGGCGACGATGCACCAGGCCTGAATATTGAAGGAAACTCAGTGTTCCTGTGAGATTCTTGGGATAAACAACTTGAGGGACTCCTTTGTGTCACACGTCTATGGTTTTAGATCATCTGGGTGGTGCGAGAGTATCAGGATGAGATGAACAGTAGGTGGAGTCTGGATTCTCACGATACACATCTTTGAGATGGATGAATGGATGGATAGATAGATGGATAGAGAGTCGAATGCCGTCGAATAGATGGATAGCCGGCATGGGGGTTTGGCAATATCGCGCTGTATCTTTCAAGAGCTGCGAGTCTGACCTGCGAATTGCAACGAGACTATGAGCCGAAGCAGAGAGCTTGCGACCTCGTTGTCAACATCTCAACCGCGAGTTACATACATCGTGAGTTGATGGCAATCTTACCAAGCGCCTGCGTCGGGATTTGTCTATATCGGGGTGCAGGGCGGGATGCATGATGCGAGAGGAGAGATGGCATAAGTAGTCGACTAGGACTACGCTTTTAACGGAAGCGCCAGGCTGCGATTTTATTTCTTTGGCTGCGCGATTTTGAGTTGAGCCTGAGCAGGGTGCGGACATAGCGGGTCATAGACGGGGAGAATGATATTGCTACAGGGGTGGGGAACGTAATGATACACAACAACACTGATATCTGATACCCAAAACGGAGATGCAGGGGAAGCAATGGAAGCGGATGAATGAAAATAGGGTGGGTGGATGGGTAAGGTATATTAAAGCACTGTGTACAAAGGGATTATGTGGGATTGAAGTATGAATAATCGATATGAATGTAGGGATGGGGTAGAATGTGGAAGTGTGAGGGCGGGGATGGGTGCAATGGAGGTATTAAATGTAGAGCGTTGAGAGATAACAATGGGGTCGTAAGTCGTGAATGTATAAGGGGTCATCATGTCGGGACGTCGTGAAGAGGAATGCGTGCAAGCATCCTACGAACGAAGATCACACTAAGTATATGATATGTGGAGATAGCCCAAACCAACGCACCTCGACCGTATTTTCGTAGTATGCATACGCTCATGCATCGCGGAACTCGAACGCGGACGCAGAGGGCGACAAGCGGCCGACGTCAATATGCGCAGGATGCGCAGTGGCACTGTAAGTCTTCCCACTCGCAGAGCCTGCGTCCGACTCTGACGCCTCGTCGTCAGACGCAGAACCAGAACCAGAGTCGACGCTCGTGCGCGGGCTGGTGGTGTTGGACTCGTCCAAGCTGATGACGTGCATCTTTACAATCAAAATTACCATCGCAATCAGCGTCAGCATACAATTACATAGGTAGTAGGAGAGCGGGAGGATAGGGGCACGCACCGGCGACGCAACGGGAGACTGGGACGGGAAGCGGGAGTGCGAGTGCGAGCGGGAGGGGGCGGGAGTGAGCTCGATCTCGACGGGCGGGGCGGCGGACTCGGGCGGGGGCATCATGGGGGTGCTGAAGAGCAGGCGCAGGGTCTCGGTCCAGGTCAGCGTCGACATCCTTTCTATCGTGTTATATGGTATGCAGGAGGCGTCAAGTACTGAACGTGAGTGCGTGTGCGTGTGGGTATGAAGTTGAGGAGACGGGGAGGGGTCTGAGGCGATGGATGCGATGTGCAGCAGAACGAAAATGAAAGTGCGAAGCGGAGGCGGGTACTTATACAGTAAAAGCACAAGCGAGGGCAGAGCCAGCAGATTCGAAGCAAGGGAGCCAGCACAGCACAGCAAGAGACGAGAGAGAGGGGCAGGCGGGACTCGCGGAGTGACGTCACCAGCCCGCGCGTGTGTCAGCAATCTGTACGCGAGTCACCATTCACGACCGTGATTCTGAATCACGCCCCGACTCCCGAGCCCGACGTGCGCGAACACGGACGAGCGTGTCATTAATATTGCAGTACTCGACCACCGCACCCAAGCACCGAGTACCTGAGTAGCGAGTAGCAAGCAAGGCAGACATGGAAGCGACACCGACTCCCGACATCGCAAGCGCATGTTCATAGCGCTGTCGATATATCCTACAGCACTGGCTTTTCTCCCCGTCTTGTAGTCCAAGTTCTGACCGTTCGAAAGTCTAAACTCTTAGAGACTTGCAATCGTCAGAACTCCCGGTCTAGTCACTTCCCCCAGTCCGGGCAGTTCCCAGCAGCAAGTCTCCGGGAGTTCCTGGAGAGCACTTCAACAGGGAGGAGAGGGCGGGAGGAGATCGTGGACTTGACTGGGAGGGGTGCTATATATAGAGGTGGCGGGAGGGATTCTGCAGAGCTTGCGGTGAATCAGTGTAGTGTGTACATACTCGAGCAGACGCGTCGTATGATACAGCTTGAGGCTCTTCGCTGGTGATGTTCACTGTTCGCTGTTCACTGTGAACGTATGAGTGCAGCAACGATAGGCACGGCGCTTTCCTTTCTTCACATTGGCGTACATCTGGCACTCATCACAGCAGCGTAACATAGCGAAGATACAGATACAGATATGATACATACATACAGGTTCGATACAGATACAGACGCGTTCCCCGTGTCCGGGCCGTCACGCGTTTTCTTTCCCATATCCTCTACACAGTACTCTATCCGCGCCCGACATAGAGCATCTATCCGCGCCCAACATAGCGCCCTACCCACGCCCAACATAATACTCTACCCCCTCCCAACATACGGCATCCCCGTCGCCATCACGTTCAACTCCAACACAGTCACGTCCGTGGGCAGCCCGGCGACCCACACGACGGCGTCCGCCGCGTGCGCGACGTCGAAGGTGGGCTCGGGGGCGGTGCGGCCGTCGGGCTGGAGGGCGCCGGCGGTGTGTGGGGCGGCCATGGGGGTGTGTGCGTTGCCTGGCGAGGAGCGTTAGCGGTTGGGTGAGAAGACAAGACTGAGAAGAAGCGCACCGATATCCAACTGCGTAACCGCCACGCCCACCCCGCGTCCCTCCAACGCCGTCTGCTTCGTCAGCCCCGCCACCGCATGCTTGCTCACCGTGTACGGCCCCGCGTTCGGGCGCGGGACGTGTGCCGCGAGGGAGCCGTTGTTCACGATGCGGCCGCCGGGCGGGGACTGGGAGGCGAATATGCGGAGGGCGGCGCGCGTGCAGAGGAAGGGCCCGACGACGTTCGTGGCGAGGACGGCGGTGAAGGAGGCGAGGGGCGTGGAGGCGAGCGGGAGGGCGGGGGAGGACATGCCTGCGTTCTGCGTCACCCACGCGTGTGAGCTTAGACAACAGCATCAGACCGTACGACAGCACGGAAAACGCACATTAAACAACAAATCCACCCTCCCAAACCTCCCCACCGCCTCCCCAAAAAGCCGCTCGACGTCCGCCTCCAGCGTGACGTCGCCCGCGACGACGAGCACGGCCGCGGGGTCGGCGCATGCGGCTTGGGTGGCGTGTAATTCGGGGAGGCGCCGCGCGAAGAGGGCGAGCGACCAGCCGGCGCGGGAGAGCGCGAGGGCGGTGGCGCGCCCGATGCCTGTCAGTGTCAATATTAATGATATGCTCTAGAATAGATGAGGCGCGGGAGGAAGAGAGGGAGGGAAGGGATGGTGAGGAGAGGGGAGACGCACCGGAGGACGCGCCGGTGACGACGGCGACCTTGAGCTGGGTGGGCGGGATGTCGGGGGTCGGGGTCGCTTCCATGTCTGCCTTGCAATTGCTTGTTACTTTGTGCTCGGCGGGTGGGGGTCGGGGGCACGGTCGTGAACACTGAATATTGCTGACACGCGCGCGCGGCTAGATCGAGGTCTCACTAGGTGTGACGTCAGTGTCACTCCCACCCGCCGATGCGTGAGGGTCGACTACAGACGTTATACTGTCATCTCCTCGACGTCCTGATGATTGCACAATGCATTTCTCTAGGAGTCCCCGAACAGTACTAGTCAGAACTTGGACTACACAACGGGGAGAAAAGCGAGTGCTGCATGATAGATATCTGAATCGACAGCGCTGGCAACATGTCCTTTTTTTCCTGTTGCCCTCTCTGAGTTCCCCACTTGAAGCTTGAGGCCTAACCAAAGTACTGCTTCGCTGATGCACTCCGGGAATCCCCAATGGTATCGATCATCATGCAGTGACTAGCGCCGTGCACTGGTTCGATACGACGACTGCGAGACTTTCTGTCACGGTATAGCACTTACTAACCTTATCCTAAACCTAGTGACCAAACTGCATCGACGGACCACGAACTGTGGTCGAATCGATCCAATTGCAAACATGCCAGACTCGTCGGACATGCACACCTCAACCTCGCGCTTGGGAGCAGCCAAGACCGCCATCAGGCTGCGCCACCTCCAGCAGCTGCACGCTCTCCGCACTCTCGTCTCAGATCCACTCGAAACGTGTTCCCCGGCCGTCCTCAGCGCCCCGTACGACGTGCTCGTGGACTGGTCGCGGGATAGGGAGGGTGCTAGCGCGATCAAGGCTGCAATCAAGAACAGTAAGTCTCGCGAGTCCCGACTTTGATGATCCGTACTGGTGTATTGATATTGACGCAAACCTATGTATGCAAGGAGTCTATGGTGGTCCTGTGGGGTGTGTGTCGGCCTTTCTATTCTATTGAATACCACCTGCCAGCACCTGTTGAGTTCTCGTTCTGAGTCATTGATCACCTTTCCAGCGCGAAGCTTGACCCCGCGAATGTGTTCATGGCGTTCATGGAGAGCGCTGCGATGTATCTCAGGTGTGTGTCTCTTCTCTGAATATTGAATGTCGACATGTGCATATGATTATTGATTGCGTGGAGCTTGGCAGAGACGCTCGCAAGGTCGTCGAAGCTGCGAAAATCTATTGCTCGGGCGATAACAACGAGGACGCGCTGCGCCTTCTTGAAAGCTCCACCGCCCGAATCGATGAGCTCGTGCGTCGTATTGCACTCATTACCATACTAATGAATCAGCTCATTTGACATGGTCCTATCTTATAATACACATTCCAGGCCGATTTATGGGGGATGGAATTCATCCAAATATGTGGTATGTCGAGTACATCGCCTTCCTGATATGCCTGTATGGTTTAACATTCAACCCTCCTTAGATCTTGTTACGGTAGGAGTTCAATCTTGCTGCTATATTTATTCACGAGGCCAACCGGCGACATAACATCGCGTTTCTCCCTTGCGGCGCCATCCAGACGGACACAGCTGGCTCGTAGGTCCTTTCTGCGGGGCCTTCATTCCCAAGGATATGAGCGGTAGCAGTCCGTTCATCGGGATAGTGTTCAAGGTAGGGTCTAATTTGAAAGCAACCTCCCCATTGTTGTGCCACTGTCGGTCTGAATGTCTGGCAGGGAGCCAATGTGAACTCTCAAGAGGTCATCGACAACCTAACGGCTATGTCCACGGTGAGGGCCAGTGGCTGGCTGTGGGGGAGTCAGGTGGCGAGCGAGTTTTACTATCCGATGTTTTCGACATATGATAGCACACGTGTGAATATGCCCTTTGGTAAGCTATCTCTAAACCCGGTGAGCCTGGACTAATATGCTAAACCATTCTCAATGGCAGTACTTGTGCAACAGGCCGTTCAGAGCATTGTGACCGAGACAACGACGACACCAGTGATATCCCATGTCACCGTACGTGTAATATACCACCCCGCTCGTTATATGAACATCCATTGACGGAACTCCATCGAACGGCAGGGCCATTCATTGGGCGGCGCATTCGCGTCTCTCGCCTACGCACAACTGTGTATATCAGGCTTCGGCACCTCCAACGTCTCCGTCTCCGTCGGCGACCTATACACCTTCGGCTCCCCTCGCGTGGGGCGCAGCGACTTCGCGACGTCGCTCAATGCCGCCGCACATCTCCCCGCGACCAACGGGTGCGCATGGCGCATCGTGAACCACACCGACTACGTGCCCAAGCTCCCGGCGTCGCTCCCGTGGCCGCTCCCAGGCTCCACAGGCCCGTTCGTCCATGCAGGCGATGCGGTGGAGGTGTACGTGAACCAGGATCCTGGGGCGCTGGACTCGGAGGTGGGCACACGTCCGGCGCTCGGTATCCCGACGGCTGTTGGTCCTCACCGTGAGTCCAATAGTGGTCGCTGGTAGGCAGCGTATCGATAGCGGGCTGATGCCATGCCCTGTCAGTCACTACAGCGTACTACAGATCATTGAGACGTGCGTTGACAGGCCAAATGGCGTTCAGCACCTCGACGCTGTGGGCCAGGTTTCCGCTCACCGTCTTCCCCAATCACGAGTTGCCGCGGAACTTCGATGCGTACGATGACAGACAGTTCAAGAACTCGTCGGCCGCCACCATCTTGTACGACGTAAAGGAGCACGTTGTTGCTACGATAACAGTCGACACCCGCAACCGGTTCGTCGGACAGATCACGGGTCTGCCGACAGCGGAATCTCCCTCGGTAACCTCCTATGGCTCGAACACGATTAAGTACAAGTGCACGTCGTGGGGCGATCTTTTTAAGGCCGAGAACAAGTGTGTTATCAGGAAGTTCGAGCAGACGTGGAGGCTGTATTTCGTCGTGGGTGATGCAGTGGCAGGCTACCTTGAAGACGATAGTGCAGCGGTGTTGGCTGACAACGGTCTTACTAGGGGAACCTGCGTTTGGACGTGAGCACCATTTCCCCGTCATCCACTGACTTTTTGTTTTGAACAATTGGTACACTCCTAGATTCAATGCCAACAATGCGAAATTGGAAGAAATCGCGAAGGGTGTAGAGCGTATGCTCACTGGTATTTTCGAAGACGATCAGAACGTGGATGCGATTGGAACGACAGAGAGGGTTGCGAAGGATCGAAAGCGCATAGCTACTGGTACTGGAACAGCGTGAATGCCAGTGAAAATTGTACAGCTTTGGCTAATACGGCCCAGGTATTAACATCGCTGGGAACCGTGAGCTATCTCTAACTTGCTGCCAAGAGACGTCCGGATTGGAAGAGAAGATGCAACTGCCAAGGATGATCGTAAGTCTTTAATACCTCCCTCAGATAATGCTCAATACAGTACTTTCCGGGAGATCCTGGAGAGTTCACCTTTGAATCTAGCCGTTCTCTAAAACATCTGCACTGTGACCTGCAGCGGGGAAACGATCATGGCACGAAGTCCTTGTATTCCGGGTCATCAAGCTTTACGAGTGAGGCTAGTCCAAAGTGAGACCATCACGCGCGACCAAATACTCTACAAGAATTGAGCGTGACCTACACGGCGGTGTAAACACGTATCCCATACTCCAGCGGCCCCACCCGACCCTCAGCTCCTTCCCCTTCAGCCTCTGAATCTGCCGCGCCCGTGTGTCTGGCAGTTCCGGCGGGCTTTCGAGGTCGTCGCAGAACACCACCACCACGCGCTCGTCCCCGTACCGCGCGCCGAACACGGCTTCGGTGAGCGTTACCGCGTGCGTGTACGCGGGCAGGCTGCGCTCGAGCACGACGCCGCGTGCGTCCTCTCTGTTGCGGCCCCGATTTAGGACGACGCTCGGGAAGCGGAGGCGCGGCAGTACGGCGGCCATCGTGCAGCGCGCGGCGAGTGCGAATGCGACGAGCGCGGCTCGGTCGACGATGAGCAGGGCGATGCGGTCGAGCAGCTCTTGGGGCAGCCTCTGGGCGCCGGTGGGGGTCGGGAGCGCTTGCGGGGTGTCCACGTTCGCGTCGTCCGAGGCTGCGGCTGGGAGATCGGGGCAGAGCAAGGTGTAGAAGAAGTCCTCGTCGTCTGCGGCGGGGAGGGTGCCCAGCCGCGCCAGTGCCGCCAGCCCGAGCGGCGTCCGCTGCTCGGGGCCAGGTTCGGGCGCCGAGGTGAGGATGTCGGGGCAGAAGGGGAGCACGTCGGTGTGCGTGATATGCTCACCATGCTCACCTCCAAGTTTGTCATAGTCTGTCGTCAGGTCGATGCGCACCAGCACACAGTGGAAGACAGAGAACACGACGCCGTACACGACCGCGGGAGCGTCAAACGTCACATCCTTGCTCGTAATCTCCTCGACGAGGTGCACGATCGCTGCCTTGCGCGTATCTGCGTCAGTCAGATGTGTGGCGAGTAGCACGCAGATATGCCTGCGCGGCCACCATACGTGTGTGCTTCGCGCAAGCCGCCGCTCTTGTACTGTGTTGTTGGACCATGCCGCCACGGGCAGGAGTGCGAGCGCGGCAAGGTTGAAGGCAAGGCAGCGTCCGAGCGGAGAGAGCGCCGCCGCGTCCGGTAGGCAGGTGAATTCCTCGACGATATATGTGTTCCATTCCTTCATGAACCGGTGGAAATACACGGTCCGCTCCGCCACGGTGGTCTCCTCGAGCACAGGAGCAGGAGCCGCGTAACCGGTGGTTGAGAGCATACTGTCCAAGGCGCATGGCGCGCTTCCGAATACTACCATACGCTGGTACTTCTCCAACGTGGCGTTGTCGACCGGCGGCGGCTGCGTAGGAAGGGCGTCTGGTGCGAATCTATATTCAACAGGTACGTCTTTGTGGCACGCGTGTTGACCGTAGATGTTATAAGAGATACCCGCGAGAAACAGATCTTTGGGAGGCATGTGGTTGAGGCGGTACATCGGCGCGCCGTTGACATGGAAGACTAGCCGGTCCAGGTCGACTTCGTAGATCCACTCCTCGTCATTAGGTTTTGGTCGTGCACGAGAGACGAAGAAATCTGGCAGGCTCAAGGCATCCATGAGTGACTCCCAATCCGAGGGCCCGCCTTCGGGTATGACCACTCTTGTAGTGGCCGGATCTGCGAGGAGTCGGTCACAGTATTGTCGCTTGTCTTTGATCCAACTACCAAAAGACTCTGGAGTTTGTGTCGCCAGTGGGATCTCGTCAAGAATGGTAACTCCAAATCTTGCCGGATCAGCAAACGAGGATTTGCATGTGTTAAAGTACCATCCCTTGTGCCTGTAGATCTTGTAGCCTGTGGTAAACATGATCTAGACATCGAAATTGAGCTGCGTATTGGAACGTCCGCGTCAGAGGCATTGTGCGTAGCAAACACTCACATTTATTTCTTGTAGTGTTCGAGAGGATGTGTGGCGTACTGCGCTTACAGTCGAAGGAAGAGAGGGGGGTAATATTGGAGTGTCGAACCTTTTAACTGCAAACTATTTGGTCACGTTAGTATTCAATAGGACATGGACAGGCAGGGAGGACAGGGAGGACAGGGAGAGGCCACGCCACAAAACATCCGTGGTTGTTGAGGCCGTGGCTCCGGTATCGAGACAATACAAGCTGGTTTTCCTTCTTTCTGATCTCGGTTTGCTGCCGTTTTGTTTTTTTGACGGCAGCAGTGCTGTGCGGTATGATACAGATAGGGACATGGGCCCGACTATCGCAGGCGTTGTTGTCTCGGTCATAAAACTGCTAACAGCCTATTTGTCAGTACGCATGAGCTCTGCCCCCGCAAAGGATGCATGTTGTAGTTTGAGTATTAGAAACGATGCTCATTACCTTCCCGAACTAATCCTTGCAAGATGGCTACACTGTACGACGACGAAACTTGAACTATGTCATAGATTGGTCAATTGGTAGTGCTAACAAAGCCAGAGGTCTTCAGGGTAAAACATGAAAGCGGTCTGACAAGATAACTGAATGAAGCAAGAGCACCGGGCTGCACTCTATGCAGGGCGGATATCACGCCAGACAGTGTAGTCTAGTTCACGTGGGGCCAGCATGTCAGGCGGCGGTTCAACGATCAAGGGCACGATCCAGCTAGCCCACGTCAGCTGCTCTCCTCTTGGCTTTCCTCGCGGTGTATACGGGAGTGGCGGTCCGTCAGTAAACGTGACCACGACGCGCTGGCCTTTGTACAGGGCGCTGAAAGCGGTTTCGGTCAGTTCTGTGTGTTTGTCCGCAGGGAGGTGCCGTTGTAGGACGATACCGGTACCCTCCTTCGGGAGGAAGATGTTCGGGAGCCGTAGTCGGGGCAGGGCGGCGGCCATGGTGCGCCGAGCTGCGCGCGCAAACGAAGCGAGAGCATATGCGTCGTCAATGAGCGATGCGATGTGGTTGATCAATTCTTGGGGTAGTGATTCCCGCTCTGCCGGTTCGCCAGCGGGAACCGCCGGGGGTGCTGCTGCTTCAGGTTGTGGGGTGTTCTGGCTAATCCTGGCGGTAGGGATGGAACATTCTTCTTTGTCGCTAGCAGTCGAGTCGGTGCCCGGGGCCTTCAAGGAGCAAAGTGTAGCATAGAAGAGATCCACATCATCCGCAGCGGGGATGTTTCCTAGCCGTACTAGTGCCGCTAGCCCAGGTGTCGTCCGTTGCTCAGGGCCAAGGTCGCCCGATATGAACATGTCAGGGCAAAAGGGAAGTACGTCTGTGTGGGTGACTTGCTTGCCGATTGAATCCTTCGACATGTCGATGCGCACCAACACGCAGTGGAAGACAGAGAAGACGACGCCGTACACGATCTCGGGTGTGTCATCTTGGTCCTTCTTGACGATTTCTTCAACCATTTGCGCGATCGCGGCTTTGCGGGTGTCTTCGTCGGTGAGGTGTGTGGCGAGCAGCACACATATGTGCTTGCGTGGCCACCACACGCGCTCCTGTTTCTGGGAGCCGGTAGGAACAGGTTTCTGCGGCTCTTGACCTTTACTGCCTTCGCCTTCATTATGGTCACCGTCGGCGGCTCGTTTTGGGATGCATTTGGAATCCCGGAGCATGTGCGGCGCCGACGTCAGCATGGGCACGAGCGCGAGTGCAGCGAGGTTGAAGGCCAGGGAGCGGCCGAGCGGCGAAACCGCCGTTGCGTCTGACAGGTACGCAAACTCCTCGATGACAAGCCCTGCCCATTCTTGCATGCAAAGATGAAAGTAAGCGGTCCGTTCTGCAACAACTACCTCTAGATTTTCGAGCATACTCGGGGCCGCGTACCCGTTGCGCGACAGCAGGGTGTCTACGGTGCTTTCCGGCTGCTGTACAGCGCTTTGATACTTCTCCAGCATACCATTATCGACGGGAGGTGGCCGTGCAGGAAGTGCGTCCGGAGCGAATCTATGCTCAACAGCCACGTCTTTGTGGCATACATGACGATCGTACATGTTGGAAGATATGCCCTGCAAGAGGTCGCCCGGGGGCATATTATCGAGGCGGTACACCGGCCAGAAGTTGAGGTGAAAAATATGCTGGTCTAGGTCGATTTCGTAGAGCCAGTCAGTTGAGGGATCGCGTGTCGGTCGGGAACGAGTGATAATTAATCCCGATATGTGTAAGCCTGAATCCGCGTCCGAGTCGGCACCTTGATCCAGATATTCTTTGAGAAGCTGGTCATGGTATTGGCGCATGCTTTCGAGCCACACATTGTAACCTTCATATTCCGTGGGGGCCCCAGCATGAGCTTCTAGTTCAACTCCTCCCCTGTGTCTGTATCCGACGAAGTACCAGCCCTTGTGTCTGTAGACAATGTCAACACGGGTACCCATATGGATATCTGCCAGTACTGGAGTTGAGATATTGAACATCAGAGATATGCATATAGAGCGCTTACAATGTAGTGCGGGATGCGAGCTAGGGATCTGTGGCGTACACGGAAGTACAATCGACGAGGAAAAGAAGAATAGAAACAGCATTGGAGAGCCAGACCTTTTAACTAGAGCTTATTTGGTCATGTTTGCAGTTCGTGCGCTTACTGGCGGAAAGAGGCCACGCCTGTGCGGATGTTGGCAGGGGCCAGGACATATAGGCCCAGTCACCGCCGTCAAAATATGATCGAGAGTCAGACTACCTAGTAACCGTAGTCGAGAGGCCTTAACGTAAGCTGGGTCTTCTTCCCGTCCTCGTTGCCTGTCCAATTTTGGGTCCGCCTGCAGCGGCGGTGAGCACCATGCGCGGTCCTTCTTAATTACGCATGGTCATGCATCGAACTCGAATGTACGCGGAGTCCACTTTGATTTAGTAGGTCTGAAGAGTGGGAGTGATGGTTAACGCGTGGAGGAAGCAATCAATACAGATGAAGACGCACCGTGAGGCATACGGATCACCCTCCGGGTACCCGCACGGACTGCCTCAGAAACGGTTTGTCGCTAGAAACTCCTGTGAGAGTACATAGAAGACAAGAGAGGGAGGGAAAAGGTGAACGTCGAACATGGAATACACTAGATTGGCACCGTCAGCTAAGCAGCATATCAGCTCAATTACGCGGCGAAACCGTTCATGTTATAGTACATATTCAAACCATGAAATTACATGCCGATGTCCTCCCGTCTGCTCCTTGTGTGCCAGTTATGCTTGACCTACACAAGCGCGATCACACCCACTGCCCAGCGGTTTGTGTGATCATAGATAGTGGCGGTAGGCCTCGTTCCACGCCTTCTTCGCGTTCTTCTCCACAATGTCCTACCGCGCAAGTGAGTAATATACAGATGTCATAGAGCAGAGAGGTACATACACCATGACAGGGTATGAACCGCTCGAAGTCCCAGCTCGCGACTACTCGCGCGTCGCGCTGCATCGCGCTGTGCATCGAGATGTAGTCGGTCAATTGCGGCAAAAAGGGAAACCACAGGAAGAACGTACGCTTTGTCGGCGCGTAGCAGCCACAGGTAGTCCTTGTGCACCCATCGGAACGGGTGCAGCCAGCTCACAGCGGGGAACCATGGTGCAGGTGTCTTCGATTGCGAATACTAGAGATGGATGAGTGGTCAGGAGCCAACGACAGTGACAGGTCACAAAACTAATGGGAGGACAGTAAAAGGAGAGGAAAGAAGAGGAGCCCGTACCTGTTCCCGCGCAGGTAGGTTCACGAGCAGGTCCGCGGCGAGCGCAGTCTTGGATGGGCGGTGGAAAAACGCGACGTCTTTATACGCAAAGCCCGAGAAGGTGCTACAGAGCGACGACAACGGTAAGGACGGGTCGGCAGTTATATTCTCGTCAGAGATAGCTTACCGGTATTCGATCTGGCGCAGAGAGCAATTATAGTGAGCAGGAAACGGATATTCGGATGGGAACGAGCGTGCGCACCTCGTCTTCAAAGCCAAACTTGATTTCTGTCGCCTTCTCACTGAATACTAACCGCGAGAAGAAATGTTATGTCTGGTCCCTCCGAAGCCTTTCGCAAGCGCACCTTTGTCCATCTGCAACCCCTCAGGCGCCTTCTTCGCGTTCAGCGCCTCAGGGCCGATGAGCGTCGCGCCCGGGTAAGCCGCGCGGTACTCTTTGAGGAAGAGGTGGTGCATAGTGTTGCCCGCAATGAGGTATCTACGTGCAAGGGGCGGTGACAGCGATAATGAGCAAAAGTGATGAGAGCACTGATGAGCGAAAAGGACACACTTGACGTCTCCAAGCTCCGCAAGTTTGTTTTTCGTCCCCTCGGTGAGAGGTGTCGATGCGAGCACCCACAATTGCCCATTCGCGAGCCGTATAGCAGTCGATCTCCCACCCAGAGCGATGCGGTTGTTCCACATGTTAAATGGCCTACGACAAGATCGTTAGTACTGTGACCAACCAGTTTGTAGATGATGACGTACGCAGAGAAACACCACACGTTCTTCGTCACTTCGCGAATGACAACCTCCATCTCAGACATTGTAGAGTGGAGCAGCCTATCGAGGGTTGACGTATCGCAAAACCAGAACTAGAAGAGGTAACAGGGCTAGGAAACCTTGAGCAACGTACTTGAAGGATGTGGGTGTCTCTGGGGCATATATACTTGCCTCGGACGCGTCCAAGTCGATGGCATACGAGTGCGCCGGAACATCCCCTCGAGTTTCCCTACGCAGTCGCCCCTCGGCCCCGGGCTGTAAAGAGCTCAAGGCCGCATCCGAGTCGATTCCGGCATCGACATCAGGAATGCGCATTGTACTGCAGACAACCTTGTAGAAGCTGTTCCGGCGCCGGCGAAGCTCGAACTCAATCTTTGAACCTTCGAGACTGGGCCGAGCGTGCGTATGTGCCAGTAAAGATGTTCGAGTTGGTATAAATACCATTACCACAACGCCCAAGTTCGGTACATGCCTCATTCGCGTTGCACTCGGCGCTCAGTGGTTGTCGAAATAACGATCGGAGATGACTGGAAAGGCGTGCGGTATGTCTATATTCAAAGAGCCAGGACGAATGCAGCGACCTTCCGTTGAGCGTGCGTGCCGTGTCATTAAATAAAGATGCCATAACGGCAATCTAGAAATAAACCGAGATCAAAGGACAGTCGAAAACGTTCTTAAAGGACGTACTTGGAATCAACCAACCATCTCCAACCATTCTCGCTTTTAGAAACACGTAGCTGAATATAGTGTTTGTTGCTGCTATTTGGTGAATGGAATCGAGAGGCGTACAACCAACGAAGGGACACGCTGAAAATGAAACGAGCCTGAACAGCAAGGGGGATATTGCTGCTTACCTATTGGATTCTATATTCGGACAACGCATGCGCCGCAATGACAGGCATCTTCGAAGCAGGATGATATCCTTCCTGACGTGGCTACAATCACAGTAGATGGATTACTCGGGTCTCCCAGGACAAAGTTGTATGACACACGTCCGGTTCATGTATGGTAGCCGACCTGCGCAGATGTGACTGAACGCTTCGAACGTCGACTCGTAACAGCCAGACAGAGAGCCTTGATCGATTATCCGTGTATGAAATTGTGTAAGACTTGAAGCTTGAAATTTGGAAGCTTGAAGTGCGAGATGGAATAAACGAGTGCTGTGCGCGCATTGATCCACAGCGCATGAAGACCCAGGGAAAAGTGTGTCGCCAAGAGGAGTGGATTGACATCCTCCCCGATGCATTACACTCAACCTTTGAGTTCGGCGTCGCCGTAAAAATGTGACGTGAACTCTACGTGAGATTACCCTCAGTGCTACATCAACAACTCGGAGAACAAATGGCTCACCTGCGCCAAGCTCCACGATGTCTTCCTCGTTCTCAGCCATGCTGATCCAACGTGCACGACCCTCAAACGCGCCTTCGTTCTGGAATGCGCATATCACTCTCCCTGCCTCGACTAGCTCGTGCACGATCGTTCGCGCGTCGCTGGACAGCATCTTATCCTTCCACTGTGTCCATTGTTGTCTGGTACGGAACCCTAGATTCAATCGCTCGAGCGACGGTAAGGCCAGGATTGCGCCAAGAAACGTGTCCCAATCGCAACTCTCCGCTTTCGCAAATTCAAATCCGATTGGAACAACGTCAACATAGAAGTCAACGCTGACTGCTGTAGTCGTCAAGCCATGCGGCATCGGAACAAGTGTGAATGTGAGGTTTGGTGCAGAGTAATGCGTCGCGAGAGGGCGTGAGAATGAGCGGTACAGAATATCTGTATTCAGAACAAATTAAACCTAGTATATTTACATGACATAAAAAAGGACTGACCGGTGTATCCGTCCTGATAGAAAACATCGTATCGCGAGCGCGGAAGAAACATGCCCCAATACGGAGACTTGTTTGTAATGAAAGTACATTTGATGCTCTGTGCAATGCGGCACAGGGCAAGGCCTTCGCTCGATTGAGATTCCAGAGAGTCGTGGTTAACCTCAGAGACGGGAGTACTTGGCAACCATCTCGCCCCCACAAACAGGCCGAGGGCTTCCCAACATGACGAGCAAGCTAGCATGTACACCTCCTTCAGGTTCGACACTGTACGGCGGAGCGGTAGCACGATATTTTGGGCTTCACTCCATGAATCGCCCCACTCAACCTCATAGCAGGTTATCGTCTCGAGTAACGGCATCGACGCAACAAGACGCAGAAGATCGGAGGGCGAGCGGAAGCGTGTGCCGGAGAGCGTGAGCTTGTGAAACAGAGGGGAGGAGAATGGGGGTGATCGTGGGAGCGTGGTGTATAGAGAGTGGCCAAACCAGCGGGGCGCAGTGGGACCGATAGCGATTTCGATGCGAAGGGAAGCCCGAGTGCGCGCAGGGAGCTTGGGTATCAGGACTAAAAGTACAAGATGCAACCAAGTCGGCTGATTCTGTTCTAGACCCGCGATCTGTAGCACAGTAATATAACCTCCAAGGCGGCCGTGAGATGCGCTGAGTAAGGCGAGCAGCTCGCGGAGGGAAACCTGACTCTTGAGACGGAGGGTACTGAAAAGCAAAGGCTGAAGCCGAGCAGCCCAGGAACGACATGTTAACGAAAGCAGAGCCAGCTCGTGCTTGTCAGAGCTGACGAGTGCGCGTGGGGGTTGGCCAGGAAGAGCAATGAAATTGATGATATGGTCGACAAGCTCAGGTGGAAGGTATGCACTGGGGGGCATAGTCGCAGAGTATTGTCACCCTGTGGAGGGGTATGATTACGGCAGTTCTAGCGGTAGATATACCGGACGAGGGAGTGTATGGCAACACCATGAACGGAAGGAACAACAATGTGTGCGAACTGAAGCAAGGTACGATGGTATCGAATCACCGTCCTGACACCTGGCAGAACCTTGAAGTTTGCCGACTGGCGCTACTAAGAAAGCGAGAGTCGAGTTCGAGTTGCGGCTGGCGGTGGACAGTGAACGCTTTTGCACGGACATAAACGGGATTAAGGACATACGAAGAGGCGTGTACTGGTTCGTATGGGCCACATTCAAACATCGACTTGGTCATGCCGCTTCCAGTGTACAAGACGATACAAGACGAACCTAATAAACAAGGGTGTGATACATTAGGTGATTTGTGCAACGCGTGAGCCACGGTGCACAAACGTGCCTACAAGAACAAGCTGGCCGGCTACAGCCTCTTGATGTCGCATCTGCTGAAGATAACGATGCAATGATGATGGTGTCACGAGAGCCATCAAAGCTGGGGAAGGTCGCATTCCAAGTGAGAGCGCAGCGAAGGTACTGAATTCCTCTGGCACCGAAAGAGGTGTGGTTGTTTCTTGAGAAGCAGGTGCCGGAGACAGATTAACCGCACGACCATGCTATAAGCTTTGTATATCTTGATTATGCACGTAGATAGCATTCAGAGGCCAGGGAGACGAGCGTCGTCAAGAACAGCATTCGAGCTCGGCTTTGCGAGGAAGGTTGCTCTATCGACACGACCCTGATGTTCTTTGTCAGCCAGTGATACCACCAGGGATAGCAAAATACGCACAACTGGGAGTTCTCGAGCGGTCGTCACGCTCAATATATACTCTCTTGTCGGTTGCGAAGATGTCGACACAGCTCCATGTCCGATACGTTTCCGGGTGCTATTGACGTACTGATACACGCATATATCTTCATTCTGAGGAAAGCGCGACGTATTTCAGGGTGCCATCAGCAGTAGTATGTCGCCGTCTGTAGCTGTCAGATGGTGATGGTCGTGGGTCAGGTTGAGTTTACTGCAGGCGTCTACTATACACAAAGTGGCGCGTAGTCATCCCATATAAAGTGTACAGAATTGGTTGTTGTATATTCCCGACCTATAAACCATCTATAGATACTACTACTGTACAGAGATTCTATAAGGGCATCTAAGCATTCATGCGTATGGGCCGAGTTTAAACATGCGTGCGATCTCGTCCTGTAGACCCTCTTGCAACGCGATCTTGGCGTGAGTTCCCCAGTACGTTTCGACGTATACTACCTTTCGCTGTACGCTTCCGTTCGCCCCATCTCGGTCAAACTCCTCCACCACACCAAAGCCAGGTACTTCTCGCTTCTTCACCAGTGCGCTCCTCGCCGCTTTTCTCTCGTTCTGAGCTTGAGTAAAGGCGGCAAATTCTTCTCTGATATTTGGCGATCCAGGTGCTGAAGGAAGGGGCGGCGAGGGAGGAAGAAATGGTGCGAGAAGCGCGTCAAGAAGCGTGACAGAGTGGGTGTGGGGTATGTCAGTGTCATGTTGTGAGTGAGCTAGGAGGGTAGGAATGTGGAAGTCCTGGAGAATGTGTAGAACTTAGTCAACAATGAGGCATTAATTTTCTAACGAGAGAACGTACAGATATCGCGCTGAGTGTGTCGAATTCATGGGTCATGAGACGTTTGAGGATCTCTGCAAAGTGCATAGACGTGATCAGATGATGTTATGGACGTATCGGTGGTGGAAATTGCACCATGAAGGTGAATTGTACTCACTGACTCCAAGTGGGAAACTTTGCAGAGGCTGCAGGACTGGGAGCTGGAGGATGGAATACGTTTCGACGAGGGTCGAGACCGAAGAGAACGGGGCGAGAAGTACCACTCCACGAGGTTTCTCCTCCTTCCTGGTATCATCTTTGGCCAGACGGCTCACGAACTGCGCTGCTACGCCCGTCCCCAAGCTATGTCCCACGACCAGGATATCCTCCGCCTTTGCTCCATGCTTTAACAACCACTGCCATCCAGCAAGCGCGTCCTCTACAAGGCCATCTGAGCTTGGCACTCCCGTGCTGTCGGCGTATCCACGATAATCAATTGCGAATACATTGCACGACAACCGAGAGGAAAATGCAGAAGCGGTGCTGACACGCCAAGAAACGGCACGAGAGGCGGCAGCTCCGTGCAGAAAAAGGATAGTTGGGCTATGCGAGAGAGCGTGTGAGATGGTAGAGACGGATGAGGAGGGGAACCGAGAATCAGGAGGTAGAGTGTGGTAGAGAGGGTCGGAGAGGATGAACCATGCCCCGAGGGTCTCGTTATCAGCAGTGCTCAGCTGGAGGTTCAGCGTTTTACCAGCTGTGCGTACAGATGTCAGTGAAAAAGCAATATACGGGAGGTGAAACCACAAGCACATGGATGCGACACAAAACCATGAGAAGGAAACGCCGTGAGCTACTCACGAGAAAGGCCATATTTCTCCGGTAGACTGAAGTTCGCAAATAATGGGAGCCTGAGTGAATGCTGGAACGTTGCACTGCTCGCAATTACCGTGTTAGCTTTCGGTTTCACTCGAACCAGGGGACATCAATGCTTGCTTACTGTCTTTGTCCGATGGGAGTCGCAAGTAGTGCGATCGCAACTGCGTATAGTATGCCCAGGTAGAGGAAGAACCGGTGAGCTTTATACAGAATACTTCGTCCCGCGACAGGCTCCGCCATTTCCACTGTTCAATCAATCAGCCAAATCAACAAGCTTGAACAAGTCGTCGGTGTAACCTTCGCGTCTCGTGGAAAGAGTCCCGGGTCGCTGAGGATGATGATGGTGGCGAACTTCGAGTAAATCGCGGAGGGTACACCTCGGCGGCCGCGGTCGTTATAACTGAGCGCTTTGAGTCGATCATAAACGCCTATCGTGTCGAATTTGAAATTGCAGACAACTTCCGAACCTACAAAGTCCAAGCTCTTCTTCCACATGTTATGGAATCTACAGCTAGCTTTCATCTCACATTAGATGCCGTTGACACTGCTAGACTTATGATACCTCACTGTCAGACGAGGATACCCAACTAGAGCCATTCGTCATGGACAACGTTACTGTTATACCGCGAGTATCGCACGAAAAGGCCACCACCCAGGCTATGCAAGAACCTGCGACAATCTCTAGGTCACCATCAGCAACCTTGCAACTTGATGCTGCAAAGGGTTCAAGAGTTCTTCACTGGATACGGTCTGTTCGGATAGGAACTGGAATCATACGCGATATCCGATCTCGCGCTCCATACTATATAAGTGACTGGACGGATGCGTGGAATTATAGAGTGATACCCGCTATTGTATTGATATTCTTTGCTAAGTGAGTTTTGCCTATCGTATGAGCATCGGCTGGTACAGAAACTAATCTATCTCCTCGTAGTGTCCTACCTGGCATAGCCTTCTCTCTGGACTTGATAGAGACCACCCAGCAGTATGGAGTGTCGGAAGTCCTACTATCATCGTTTATGGCCTCCTTCATCTTCTCTGTGTTCGGTGCCCAACCGCTATGCATCGCAGGGGTCACTGGTCCGATTACGGTCCTTAACAAGACGATCTTCAACATCATAAAACGACAAGCAGATGCCCCAGACTATCTCCAGTTCGTCGGCTGGGTATATCTTTGGGGCGCTATCCTCCATTGGGTGACTGCTGCTCTCAACTGTGCGTATGATGTCATTATCGCCATGCAAGTGCGCTAATTTCTGCGAAAGGGTGCAACTTTCTTAGATACGTGACTTTATTCTCATGCGACACCTTCGGTTTCTACGTGTCATGGGTGTATCTGCAATATGGCGTGCAAGTCGTCACACGTCAGTTTCCCTCTACGACATCATCTTCGGAGTCGACCTTAGATGGCGCTTTCGTCGGTATCATCCTCGCTCTGCTCATGCTCGTTAGTTCATACCTATTCCGCACTGCGTCACGATCGTCCTTATTTCACCGTCATGCTCGGAGATTTTTGGCCGACTACGGCATGCCTATCTCACTGTTAGCGTCCTCCGCAATGGCTTATTGGGGACGGTTCAATGCAGCAAATCCTACTACCCTTCCCGTAGGTAAAGCATTCCAACCCGCAGGCGGCCGAGATTGGCTAGTGCGATTCTGGCAATTAGACGGGAAGTGGGTGGGCATAGCCTTCCCCTTTGGAGTCGCTTTGTGGGTGTTGTTCTTCTTTGATCACAATGTCTCGGTGTGTAGTGCTCTCTCGGGCTTTGTGTGACATCAGTTGCTGATGTAAATGTAGTCTCTCATGGCTCAGGGAAACCAGTTTCCCTTACGCAAGCCCCCAGGGTTCCACTATGATTTCTTTCTCCTGGGTATCACCACCTTTATCGCTGGACTACTCGGAATACCTGCGCCGAACGGCCTCATACCACAAGCACCTATCCATACAACGTCACTACTCGTCATGGGTAGCTCAGGGAAGAAAACCGATGCAGAGACCATATCGGAACCTTGTAGCAGCCAAGAGAAGACGCAAACGCACGGTCTTGCACCTGTACGATCCCGGTTATCTAGCCTCCGTATGCCACGCTTTCGGGAAGAGCTTGAGCCCGATCCTACACTATCTCGAGAGGGCGAAGGCGATACTCGCCGACATGAAATCCCGGTCGCTGTGGTTGAGCAGCGCGTCTCTAATCTTGCACAGGGATCTCTGTGCCTAGTCTTGCTATCGGGCCCCTTCCTGCATCTGCTCAATCTGATTCCACGAGGGGTCCTCGCTGGTTTGTTGTGAGTGTGCATATACGCTGTTGTCTCAGTGTCTGAAGATTGGATGCTTAGTTGGTACATGGGCGCCGATGCGCTAGAGGGAAACGGAATCACGAAGAAAATGCTCTACTTCTTCACGGATAGGGTTCTCACACCCGGGGACGAACCCTTGCGCCATGTGCGCAAGTCCCGGATCCTGCTATTTCTGGCTGTCCAGTTGCTTGGATTTGGGGCTACTATGGCAGTGACTCAGACCGTTGGTGTGTGACGTATATGCTTCTCCTCTTCTAGGAAATCTCTGAAAATCATCTATACAGCTGCAATTGGATTTCCCGTGATCATTCTTCTCCTAGTTCCTCTAAGGACTGTAGTCGTACCCCGACTGCCTTTCACGGAGGAAGAGCTCGACATTCTAGATGGTCCAACGGCCTCACCTTTTGTGCGTCCCCCACCCTCCTGACTCTCCTCAAAACCTTGTTGATCCAACTCTTTGCTAGACTATGGAGTCTGTAGGAGGCTCTCGAATCAAAGATGACCGTTGATCCCGCAATCATGTTTCTCAGTATTGTTGTTCTGCATCGTGAGCACAACCAATCACTGAATACTAAGTATTATACTCATACGTCGATTCTTTCATATCGTAGCTTTACGTCAAGCCTCAGACACATAATCGTTAGATCCAGGAGTGTCCACCGAGTCCAGACCGCGTAACCGTGGGTTTGATTGCGCTGCGACATAACGATGAGGCCATAGACAACGAGGTTCAGAACTATCCCGTTTCTAAACGGCAGGCGTAAGCAAGTCCCATCCTCAATTCCACGAGATGTATCTATCGCCGCATGATGATGGAGCCTCGGTTCTTGGTCTCGTACGTGTATTATAGCCATCGCTAGCACGACTCAAAGATGTTTGAGATCAAGCTCATCTCGTGGGGGTGCACCTCTACATCCTGATTTCTGCGATGCCTGGTGACGTCGTGCGACTAATCGCCTTCCTAGACCCTCACGTTCTCCCTCGCCGCACAAGTCTAGATGCACATCGTGGTGTGCAGAACACCTTTTATGTACATCCCGCTTAGCAGTATTTGTCCTGAGCTGTTCTTTTCTGATGCAATAAATGCATTCGTCCCATGTTCAACGTTCAATGACTATCAATTCTGTACTTGAACTGAAGCTTGTGGTGGGATGGGTAGTTTGGCCGGCGGTGCCGGGCGATATTCGGCACGAAGCGTGCACGCCTTGCCCCCGCGCCTCACCGCGCATTGCCTTCGATTCTCACCACAGCTCGTCCCGGCCATCCAGTTTATGTTCTCTATCTTAACGCCCCAAGCAGTTCTTCTCAGAATCCTTGGTATGGACTGGCAGTACAAGATTGTTTATCACAGACCATATCACGCGTTTGTCACGTCGGCCTGCACACGAATCATTAGATGGAGCCTGCAGTTTCTTGTGGTCAATAAAGAGGCCTGCATGCCGCCAATAGCTGCCTCTCACTGCATCCCTGTCGATCTCTCTATCCATAGGCCTGCCAACTTGAACCATGGCGAATGAAGACCCCACACAAGTTGTAGGTGTTGTGATGCTTGTCCGTGGCGGCGATCGCCAGTATTTCTACCAGGACGTGTTGGGCCAATTTGAGAATCTCCAACCCACTCTGATTACACAGCTAGGCGAGGCAAGTCGTCAATCTATTTGTTGAATCGCATGTCATCTCAATTATTGTCCAGCAACAAGAGTTTCAGTTGGGCACTCTTCTACGCTCGATCTATCTCAATGTCACTTCGCCGTCCTTCATCCAAGACATCTTCGGGGAGACTGCGTTGTTCAATCAGTCTGAAGTCATCATCCGTGCCGATGACTCAGTAGCAGGAGGTGCATTACTCGATAGTGCAGTGGCGCTCAGCCAGGGCTTATGGCCCCCCAGTCCGCAAGAGGCACTGCAGCTTGCCAACGGGAGTACCATCACCAGTCCCCTCGGTGGATATCAGTATATCGCAATCGATTCGGTGGATCCTAACAATGACTTTTCTTTGAGTGCTTCCCCGTCTTGCCTCGTGAGTATACCTTTTCATATTCAATATATTCTAAACTGGCATTGCATTTCGGTCACAGGCTTGGGCGGCGCGGTCAGATCAATTCATTGATTCTGCAGCCTTCAACGAGAAGGCCACCGAGAATGCACAACTGTTGTCGTCGTTTCAAACATACTATGATTCTTCGGAGCCTCCGTTCCCAGGTGACATGACGCTGGAAAACATGGTGTGTACTATTATATATCGCACACCAACGTCGTGGCTGACTGACCATTCCGCATCTGCAGTGGAATGTAATATTTTCATGCTTGCCATTGCCGGTGTACCACTCATCGTCTTGGATAGATATACGAGTATTTCAATGTGCAGGCCATACACAATAGCACTTTTGTCGCCAGCTTTCCATTGCCCTCACTAGGGCAGCTCAGGTACCTCACTGATTGGTTGGAGTACAGTCTCTACACCGATTCTGATATGAATGGTGTAGGAAATGGTACGCTTGCGCGTTCTCAAGTTGCAGGCTTCTCTCACTAATATGTGCCACAGTCGCCGGGCGCAGCCTCATGCCCACGATTCTCTCTGCACTGGACGAGATGAGTAGCGGAACCGAGCCCCTCAAGATGCATATCTCTTTAGTCTCGTACCAACCGTTCTTGAGTTTGATGAATATGACAGGAGTGTTCGAATCTGGCAACCTTCCAAATTCGATAGGTACATGAAAATCATCATCCTGCTTCACGATGCTGACATTCGCCTTCCCAGTTGATTTCGCTAGCTCCCTGATTTTTGAGTTGAGAAACTCTTCCTCCGGCGATCTTACCGTGCGACTCAATTTCAAGAACGGCACTGGTGACGACTCGTTCCATACCTATCCGATGAAATTCGCCGACTGGGATGGTAGCGATGGCGAAGACGTACCTTTACCGACACTAGTTGACACGTTCGCTCCCCAGATGATTCCCGACTGGTACAGTTGGTGCACTGCCTGTCAAGACAACGTTTCTACAAACTGCATCGAAGCAAATGCTTTGTTCCAAGTCTTGGCGAATATCTCGAACGGTAGTCCCACGGCCGGTAGTTCTGCTAGCAGCAGCTCCTCAGTCCCAGGCGGTATTGCAGCCGAACTGTCTGCTCACAGCAGACTTAGCCCCGTCGGTGCTGGTTTCCTTGGTGCTGGGCTATCTATAGTCGTCCTCAGTGCAATTTTTGGCTTCTTGATCTTCTTGGGCGTGTTTTCCTACAGCGGAACAAGGAGACTCAAGCGGTTCAGCAATACTAGCTATCGTCAGAGAAAGTGGCGCGTGGGTGATGAGCTGGAATTGCGTTCGGAGGTAAGCTCAGCCCGAACTCCATACACCACGCACGTTCACATCTAATATCGCGTTATGCAGGTTAATTCGGTGGTCGGATTAAAGATGCCGTGATGGATGGACCGGGCCGGAATCATTTTGAAGATTCGTACACTGTATCTGCGCGTGCTGTTATGATACACCGCCAACTTTCCTAAATCTTCCAGGATCAT
>JAAIFI010000338.1:0-32793 GCA_011032875.1 Phlebia tremellosa
CCGTCTGCTTAGGCTTCGGAAACCTGGTAATGCGTCTCAAGTTGGACCTTTAGTCACTGACCTCTCAAAACATCCTGAAGTCCTTTGTTAACCTCCCGGTAAGGCCAAAAATATCTTCATTCCAGATTGACATGTCAGGACTTCAACCGGTTCGCATGTATGCTTGTTAAGCGCAATCTCGTCGTGAAGTAGGAGGGAGTGGTGGGAATCAACTTAGTAGGCCAGAAACGCTTGTTTGTCCTTCTTGTGAGTCATTCTCATCAGTATTTTGAATTTTCTACTTCATGGTCGCTCATATCGTTCCGTCTTTTCGACTGATGTCAAGTACTACAGTGGATAGTGACGGCCGCTCTGTGCGCTCGCCTTTGTGACCGCCAGCACAACATCGTCTCCTTTATCCTTACCACCAAAATATTGTCTATTCGAGATTCGGTACCCAGCATGATTCTCCTGAATCTGGAAATATTCGAAGACTGGTGGCTATCGAGACTCATCAGGATCTACACTGGCACATGTACCACTCTTGGTAGTAATTCATGATCCAATGGAAAATCTCAAATTCGACGAGCCTTCTGCCTTCCCATCACCCAAATCCGCCTTAGACGTCTTTCGTCCGCCGGAACGCTCAAGAAAGCAGCGCGGATGGTACCAGATACACACAGTCTTCCCCCTCAGACTATCGTTGGTCTATTATGTACTTCAATTCGCTCGACGACCTCATGCATCTTCTCTGTGAGTGACGTTCTCTAACGTACGTGAAATGCGAGAAAGCGACTTGGGGTGCATCGATTCCGGTGGACCAGCAACACGCGGCCTGTGCATAATGCTGCTGAGGTCAATGAAGCGGTGTGGTCCTCATTGGATGCAAGCAGCCTTTTGGCTGTGCTCTTGCTTGTACCGCCGGAAATCGTGCAAAATTCCTCCCGGAGACTTTCCGCGAATACTTGCACTCGTGCAGAGCATCTTTGATGAAGTGGATGTCCCTTCGCAGGGAGAGGCGATATTATGGTGGATGTGTATCAGTTGGGCGAATATTCACAGGATTTTCGCATCCTCCTCGCATCTGCGAGAGATGCTTATCACTATCGAGTCGGAGGATTCGGACAATATATCGCGGTTTATGGATGGGTTTCAGCGTCCGACTTGTCTGCTACTGGCAAGCTGAAATATTCATCGCGGGAATCTGCAGGACGAAGAAGCGCAAGGAGCTTAGTGGCACAATTCTAGTGCACGTAGTCTAGTAGTTTCCTGTCATCAGTTCAGCTATCCAAAGAATGCGAGACACAGACTTCAGCAAGTGTATCTGGACGAATGAGTAGGCATCGTGCTCAGAATAGACATCCGTCATAACAGACAAGGTACCCTCACCTTTGTGAGCATCACTTTCCTCATGCACAATTACGCACACAGCACGCGTATTTGGGCTGACAACAAAACTTCCAGTGATAGAACATACATAGTAATATTCAGCAAAAAGAGAAACAAAGATAACAGACAAACAGACACGACAAACACTACTGACCGTCATACTACGATTGTCAGAACTTGAAAAGAAGAAAAACTGATAGTAAAGAAAGAAAAAAGACTGTTTGTCGATCGTCAACTTGAGGGTGTATGTGAAGATGGATGTACTAGTAGTCTATCCGACGTGCCAAATGTCGTATGCTATTTGAACGCCCGAACCGCGCTTGCCGCCGCCAGTCGCCAATCGACGTGTATTCTTCCACTTAGATCTATGTGTAGCGACATAAACCAAGGATACGTGGGAGAAAGGAGTTGGTCAGTGGAATACGACGGACGAAAAAATGAAAGTGGCGTACGTATTGCGACAACCACCGGAAACCCTCTCCGTACCCCTGCCTCTGTACGACTGAACACATGAAGATCTCAATCGGACGGATGTCGTTGAGGGGGACCTTGCCCTATTCGTGCGACTTCCAATTAACCCCACGCATGCCGTAATAAACATGAAAATCACGCACCTTGCCTGTCGTCTGATACAACCCCAGATGATGCCTGAGCTCTTCCTCACTCACCGCGCCAGGCGCGTCAATCTTGTTGCCGAGGATGAGGAAAGGGACCTTAGCGAGCTCCTCGATACTCAGAAGCGAGTCAAGCTCGGCCTTCGACTCCGCGAAACGCTCGACGTCCGCGCAGTCGACGAGGAAGATGATGCCGTCCACTTCCGGGAAGTAGTCGCGCCACAAGCGACGAGCTGGGGGGAAGGTCAGTATTGTGTAACACACTCGAATTACGAAAGGGCAGAAAATTACTGGATGAGACGACATAGAGAATAAAGGAAGGAGAAGTATGAGAAAGGAAGGAAAGACGAACCTTGCTGATGTCCTCCGAGATCGTACGTCGTGAACTTGACGTTCCCAATCGCCAGTTCCTCCGATGCTGCATCGCGTGTACGTTCGTTAGTCCATGCAAGGTCGCACAGAACGGCCAGAACTCACTGGGATGAAGCGTGGGCTGCAACGTGGCTAGCCGGTCGTTCTTGAGCATATGCAAGAGAGTCTACCAGGGTTTGTGTAAGTCTATGACAATCCAGCGAGAATAAGAACAGAGAACGCACAGTCTTTCCGGCATTGTCAAGCCCCAGGAAAAGAATCTTTGCGTTCTTGTGCAACAGCCCTGTACGACAAAGTCAATCAATGTTCTTGCCTACCTAGTCCTCGTATACCAGGAGATATATGTGCGCTACACACCGAGCTGAGCAAGCACATCCCAGAACCAGTTGATGATGAACATATCTAGTCCGCGAGAGGGAAGTACAGAAAGGATAAACCAGAGGAAATTGCGAGAGAGTGGTGGACTCAGCCGGCGACCGTCCGCATCCTGCCCACTTTATGACGCGCCCGCTCGTGGGAATCGTACACTGTGATCCGTGACACAGCCACCCCAGAAATGGGCGTCACGGTCACACAGACTCATTGGACCACGTACAGGGCAACATCACCGGAAGACATTGAAGTCCACTGATATTGGAGAGGAGGAAGTGAACATCGAGCGGCAGAGGAACAAGCAGTAGGGATACCTCTGCGGAGGTAGATGTTCTCTGTGGAGGATGGGGAACAAACACGCATTCTGGACACTATTCTCTGCAACACCAGATCTGCCTCGAGTCCTCCTTGATTGGGGCACTTGGTCCAAGCGTTTTCGAGCAAAAAAAAAAATGACAAGCCATTCATTGGAAGAGATGCAAGAATACAGTAACGATGTTACAGCAGAGTATGTACGAAGGTTCTGACACTCGCTACACCATGCGCATCCGATATAACACCGAACACAAGTGTGAGAGTTCTTATGCCTCCATGATCCCTCTCCGCAGATCCCAAATCGCCTCGCCCAGCGTCGATGAATACTAAGAGGGCGGGCACTGTCTAATAGGATGCGTAGAGGCTCAAAAACTGCAAGCGTGAGAACTTTATAGTGAGGCCTGTATTTGCGCTTGTTTGGTGTTAGTGCGCCTATGGGATTTGACGCGCACGGACCAGGAGTGCTCGGATGCGGGGTTCGAGGAGGGCATAACGAGCACGACGGCCAAGAGGGTAATTGCAGTGCAAAAACATAGATCCTGTAGTGGATAAGTGGTACGCTTGCGGGACATACACCTATCCCCTTGTTTGTAGAGAGCAAGCATATAAACTGTCCAGGAACATGATAACAGATATTAGCAATATGGTATACATACAGATACAAGCCGTCACCCAAACTCTTCAAGATCCACATTGAAGAGGGACCAACAGTCACGTTCAGAAAACTTCTCGTAACCACTCCCTTAAGCTCTCCAAGCCGTCTTCGTGCCCTTCCTTCTCGTCACTGTCCTCATTGACCTTCTCGCCTACCCTCACTGATGTCCCTACAAATGCCACTTCTCCAGCCTCCCACTTCTCGAACCTGAATTCTCCACCACCTTCACACTCCAGGCCCTCCGCACCGACCACCACCCCTTCGCCCGCTGCTCCTCCGCCCTTGCCGTCATCCTCACCGAGCCCCTCGATCCCCACCCCACCAGCATACGACGCTTTTCGCTTTTCGAGCTCGCGTTCTAGAACAGTGCGCACACGCGTGATGGCGAAGGCCGCGGCCGTAGACGACGCAGAAGGCTTGAGGAGGTCAGCTTTGTGCGCGAGGACGAGGAGCGCGGGCGGAGTCGTGCTGGGCGGGAGCGTCGTGAGCGCGTGCATCACCTCGTGAAGGTGTCTATATTAGCGAACACAAAGTCAAACGTCAGTGCCGGCGGACTGGGTAGGACATAGATGTCAGTCAGAAGACGAGAACACGCACTCTGCCACAGCAGCGCCGTTCCGCGACACCGTGCTGGCGTCGACAACAAATGCAACGGCTTGCGCATCAGCAAGGTGCTCGCGGAACTGACTCCGCACGCGCGGATGCCCTGGGACGTCGATGACTAGCAGTGGCTTCGTCTTGTCTGCGCTTCCGGTAGGCAGAGATATTATGGATGAATTTGTTTGCATGGACGTGTGTGTCGGGAGGGTCTGGTTATACACGAGCTAAATGCTATAGGTGAGCGAACAGCGACTGTATTGTATAATAGAGGAGATGCGCACGGAAGTGAGCATCGCTGTCTTTCCCGCATCTGACGGACCGAGCAGGAGCAGAGCGCTACCTCCCGCATTTCGTCTCCTCCGCGAGACAATCCATACTAGAGTACGAAGTTATACCAATTTAGTAGAGGCTACATCCATAGCCACGATAAACTGAAATGACGCACTGGCGAGTAATACAAGCGCAACGCTCAGCGACGCAAGTGCTATCCTCGTCGTCTGCGTGTTCAGATCTACTCCAAGAGGCATTGAGAATGCGGATGCGGGAGAAAGGACTTCAGGTTCGGGTTCAGGCTCCATTGACATGGTAGGTTCTTCCAGTTGTGAGTGCCGAGCACCGGTATGATGGTCGTCGTTTGCCTGTAGGACCAATGTCTACAGTGCGCGCAGGAGTGATAAGCGCTAACATGCTCAAAGGTACTTTACTACTCCGACTTTATCCCGATAGTGGCTATGATTTAAATTTGCCCGTTCAGTTCCTCCCGACTGCAGGTATAGAAGCCAGTTTAAATATTTATCTGTGTGTTGTCATGATATGTTGAACCTCATATTTAACCGACCCGTACTAACAGTCCCACTCGCGTTTATCATGCTATATTTTACGGTGTTGGCAAGACCATGATGCAACTCCTAGTACATGGTCTCTTCAGATGGCTCATGCTATTTTCTGTATGGCGATTGCGTGTTCGACGGACTTCTCAGCGAGTGGTGCGATGTGACTGAACTGGCTGTCTGCTTACTTTTCAAGACGGTGTCAAGTCACATCTTCTCTACTATTCAAACTGATGACTAGATATCTGTAGCACTTCTCAAAGTAGCATCGACAATCATACTCTAGGTATGGTAAGGACACGACGCAACAACTTGGACCGAAGGGATAGTGCCAGCTATGAGCAGCTACATGTTGTAACGTCAGGAGTGCTCCCGAAGGGACAGGACGATGCTATGCCCACATAAATTTAGTGTGTACTTTGATGAATGTAAACACGAAACTCACGATCTCCGAAAGCCACTAATCCGAACGTCGGCCCACCAAAGATCCCAGGATTCACGCCGTCCAGCTGAGCACTAACTAGCCCCTGTAACTCCGAGTTGCGTGGCGCACGCTGGCAATAAGGTGTGCTGGGTATAATTCCATTGATGTTCAGCGCGTTGCGGGGGTGCTGCATGTACGCTATGGCGTTCGCGATCAGATCTTGGGAGTTTGTCACCCCGGGCGAGTTGGCAAAATCGATCATTGCGTCCGCATTGTCTTGTTGCGCACACGGATCGGCATTCGCGAGAAGAGCATTGATGCCATTGATACCCGCGAGCTGGACGCAAGGCTCGTTTGTGAAGATGTCGCCTCCGCTGACAAGCTGTAGCAGTGATGACTATCAGCGAGGGTGAAATATGAACATGTATGGAACATACACAGAGATCTTGCCAGCTTTGAGCCACATCGGGAAGGTCTGCCTGTGCAATACGCCTGATGAGGGTGCTGTTGTCTGTCGACGTTTCTGACCCATCTGTAATGATCGGAAGCGCAGCGCTGTCAGTCGCTGTAACGGACTGCAAAGCTACAGAGTTCGTTGCATTGGCGATGGAAGAGGACACTGCATTAGCACCGATACTTGCGCTGGCAGTCGAATTGCCCACGCTCGAGATAGCGGAGGACGGCGCTGGAGATGTTGAGGAAGATGCGGAAGGAACAGCTGTGGGCGTGCCGGAGCCCAACGTCGAAGCCAAGCTCGATGCACCGTCATCGGTGGCCACCGGTGAGAGAGCGGTGAAAGAGGATGGAAGGGGGAGTGGAGATGACAGGGCAGCACACGCAGACGGTACAACGGGTACATCGAAGGATATTGCATTCGCCGTGGCAGACGCGAGCGGGGCATTGACACTGTCAGTAGAGCTGATGTCAGTTGCTGTGGCTGTGGGGAGTGATGCATCTGGGGAGAGGGTGCTGCTCAAGGCTTCAGAAACAGAAGTGAAGACTGATGAGTCCGTCGCAGTAGCATCCAAGCTCGACGAGTCGGTCACAGTTGGAAGAATGGAGGTGTCAGTGGCATTCGAGCTCGACGAGTCTGCCGCAGTGGGTAATCCTGCGTCACTATCGACGGTACTGTCGGTTGGCAGGGGTGGTAGCGAATCCGTGGTTGTAGCAGCAATTGAGTCAGTCGCTAGATTAGTAGCCGCAAGTGACTGAGAAATGTCAGTCGCGGCCGTAGTGGGGCTGCTACCAGTGGCGGAGTCGAGGGTGGACGACGGGGTCGAATCAATCCTAGGAGATAATTAGAGCTCTTCCAAAAAAAATGGGAGATACAACCAGATACTCACGACTGAGGAACAGGGAGACCGCTAACAACGGCGAGGAGAGCGACGGGGAATATGAACTTTGACATATGCATCCTGAAAGTGGAATGTAATTATGTTATGCAAAAATTGTCCGTTGAAGACTAAGGTATACGAGTAAAGAAAGATGATGAATGGAGAGCACCTGGCTCGAATGTAACCACCTACTGGAAGTGAGGGACGAAGAAATCGAGGTGCCACCATTTATACTCTGTAGACAATGCGTATAGCCAGTGGAATTGCAGCAATCTGTGAACCCGCTGACTTCGGACTGAACTTTACAAGTGTCATGTCGTGCACAGTGAGTAAGACAGATAGACAGCTTTGCACCTCGACTTAGACATCTGGGAAAGATCACAACACGAGCGCCGCCCGTCCAACATGTTCAAGGCCCACGCACGTGATCTTTATAGCCAGTCTTTGACAAAGAGGCAGTGGTAGCCGACCTAGAAACTGCGGGAATGATATGCCAGACGTCTATGAGAGGTGTCATAGAGCGATTACATGGACCCCAATTCAAGCGAGGCGGACGGCAAGCGCGGTTCCGCAGAACGCGGAGGACAAAGATCAAGTCAGAGTAATGGCATGCACAGCTCACGGGCGCACCTAGGTAAGTCACGGCGTAAGCTTCAATTGACTTCATATGGGTAACAACATAAAGACGTGTCTATTCGCGTGGTATGAAAGGACTTGAGCGTGTGGAAGGGCAAACAATGACCGGTGGTAAGGTTTTTGCCAGTTCTTTCGTCCCCGCAGGGAACGGTAGAGTGACGAGGTTCTTCGGAAGAATTTTATCGAAGTTGCCTTTTGCGTAATTCACCAACGCTTTGTGGGTCATATTCTTCTTCGCGTCTCGGATGAGGACATGCGCATCATCGACTCCGGGCACACATCCACGGACGAAGATAAGATCAAGGTTAGTGTCGATACGCATAACGGCGAGGTTTTGTGTGGTTCGTCGCACGCCGCCCATACGTCCCGCCATCTTTTTCCCAGGCCAGACGCGACCAGGATCCTGCAAGTAGCTGTGAGTAAACGTTTACTTAGGAGAATTGATTGACGGACTTGATGAGCACCGATAGCACCTGCCGAACGGTGAGATACGGAAACACCGTGACTGGCGCGCAGTCCCTTGAAGTTCCACCTCTTCATTACACCCTGGTACCCCTTCCCGATCCTAAGGAAAAAAAATTGGTGCATACACGCAGAGAACTATAAAGATAGTACTCACGAATTCGAGACAACGTCAACAAACTGACCCGGTACAAAATGGATTGCTGATAGTGTTGTCCCTGCGATGATCTCGACGTGAATAAGTAAACATAAGTAGATCCAAGCCACTCACCAACGGGTACGTGTGCATCAGGCGTCACTGGGAACTCTTTGACGATATATTTTGGCGGAACCCCGGCTCGGCTGAAATGACCTAGCATAGGTTTTGTGGTCGTCTTGGCCGGACGGTCTGAGGCGGCCACCTGGACAGCGTGGTATTCTGTGTTGTCCGCTCGGACTGTCTTTACGTTCGCCGTCACTTGACAGTTCTCCAGCTGCGAACCATAATGTCAAGCTAAATTGAGGCTTCAAGTCGGGAGACGGACCTGTAGGACAGTGACCGGGTAACGTGCACCATGTTCGTCCCACATTGCGGTCATGCCTCTCTTGCGCGCGATTAAGCCAGTTCGGAGAGAATTAGGTGACCATTTTGCAGGTTTTTTGCTATCAGATTTGCCTGGCGTTGGTGTCGCGTTGTTTACCACGGTGCTATGCAAGAAGCGTGCCCTGGCGACGCATGCCTGTGGTTTGATTGCCCACAGCCTGAGCATGGTCGGCGGGCAAGGTTGAGCGCTAAAACCGTCGCTCAGTTCCGGTTCGAGGGGCGGCCAGTTTCTTCACAGCCGCCCATGTTTACGGCTTCATTTCTTCGTTATTCTCCACCAATCACACAGACCGTACACCGTACTCGAAGACAGATGGAATGGATTTTTGGCCTCCAAATTCTCCATTTCAGTCCGAGTGGCAGGGCAAAAACAAGAAAACGACAAAGGTTACTCAATTTAACTATCCTATAGTCGCCCAAGGAGCAATAGGTGCTGCCAACCTAGTCTATAACGATAGTCATCTACAGTGGACTTTCCTCACACAAGCCTCACGAGGCAAGTTATTCTTTTTGTCATTTGACGTGCCTTACAGATTTTTCTCAGGAAGGAAAGTGGTTACACAGGGCAAATCCACGAAGATATTTCCTGCCTCGCGGGTGTCTTCTCTCTCTACTTCTCGTCTGAGTACGAGGCATCGTGCAGAGCAAGGTGTACGTAGAACTCTCGCCTATAAAGTGCTAGCAATTTACCTACATATTGCAGGCACAATTTCTACGCACTCATTATCCGGACGTGGACATCTCGTCTGACCTCATCAGAGAAGAGTTGACAGCAGAAGCCCGGTTCTCTACTGATCTGCAAATTTTTGATCCTCTCGCCGGAAATTTGTTAACATCTTTCTCTATCAATGCACGAACGAGAAATAAGTCACTATATCTCGCGTTTCCTATGGGCGAGACAGGCTCTGAACTGAGTACGCTGCTTTTGCACTTGAGACGAGCTTTACTTACAGATTCTATAGATATATCCCCATTTCACTACTCCAAAGATTTTGCCACTTTCAAACCATTTGCGAATGCTATACGAAAATTTGATACCCCCATACGACAAGTCGTGGCCTATGACGGATCTCTTTTGAGTCAAAACGATGGTGGGTTCTCCCCTATCGGTAGTTCCAAACCACTGATCTATGCATATTGACTTAGATACTTATGTCGCCGTCCGAACTTTTGGTGCTACTCATTTAATTGGAGTTAGGACTGGTTCGCAAGGATTATTTGCGACGGAACTGGCCGACATCCTGCGCTCTGATACTAGAGACCGCCCCATTGTGGACATGTCGTTCTCCCGTGATACGAGAACACTACTACTCGTGAACGATGTTGGTGACGTTTACAGTGCTGGGGCAGACAACGAGAGGTTTGGGTTTTTGCGCCTTGAAAGATACGCTTCAGTCTCACACTTTTGTAACAGGCGCATAACGCATCGATGTGTCTCATCATCATCGGAAAACGATCGCTTCTGGAGAATCGCCACTGCAAGCCAAGAGAGAACAGCATTGTTGTTGTCGAGCTCCAGTATCGATATGTTGGATTTTAGAGTAAGAGTTATCTGCTCTGTTGTCTCATCTGGCTATTGATATGGCTTCAGATCGAGAATCACGGCGCTACATTACTGTCAGACCTTCCTTCCAGCGAACGCTTTACATTTGTCGAAGGCGAAAGCGTTGACCACATGATACGGTTGGCATCTACAACCCACTTGTTCTGGGTCGACGAGAGATATCCGCGACGACCAATCTTAGCCATCGACCATGGCCGCCGCTGGGACTGCTCGCTACGAGTGCAAACCATGGTGTTCGACAAGCGTACGCAGCCTGCTCTCTTATCGTACTCACGCTCCTTACGCTCTATTCTAGATCCTATGACGTTCCTGAGCTCAGAAAAACACGGTCTTACTACCATCTATGATGTGTCGACAGGTAGCGATGGTTTCGTGCATCTAAATGCACCTCCGTATCCTCTGCGACTAAGTGATCCTGCAATGCGACGGATCGGTCGTGCTCTCATTCGGCATCCGCTTCAGTCTGATCGAGCTCATGCTATGATACTAGAGCTATCAAGCCGCGGAGGTATCCATCGTACGGACGTCAGGCTCAGTGATAGCGAAGCCGGAGAAAGCCAGCCCAATGTGCGGGAGCACAGTCACGACTGGTCTGTGGAGGTGCCCGGATTGGATGTCCAAATGGAGGGTGAGAACGCTGCGGTAGATATGGGCTCGCTCAGCAAACGGGGTTTCAGTGAAGTTGATTTGGAACCCGCTTACCGACGTTAGTTTTCATTCTGTTCAAGAGTTCCGTAAATCTGACGGCGGCACAGTGATATTCGACATGGAGGATTCGAGGATTGATATTGGCCCTGATGCCGTGTTTAACACCCTTGATTCGATGCCAACGCTCTGGCAAGACTTAGATGCTCCTGTTGAGCACTTTTTGACCACGTAAGTCGTATCATGATCCTATTTTAGAATGAGGCTGATTACGCTGTACAAGATTTGACGTCGCATTCCAGGCGGGTAATGAACCCGGCGCAATCTCGAGAGCCGACTTCTTCACCGAAAGTGCACTAAATTCCAAGCGTGGTTTTCGCGCGCTGGTTCAAAACCGTATTCCTGTGAAGCATGTATCGGAACGTGCTGCGTGGCATCATCGGCTCTATCCCACGTTATCTCACTTTGTCCCCCAACTGCAAGATTCTCCGACTGCAGTGCTGCAAGCTCTCGGGCGTTACAGTCTCACCGTGGACGACTATCGCCCAGGTCCCTCCATCCGGAGGGAAATCGAATCACAAGAACAACTTACGTTGGATCTCGCTTTGTGTCAAGACGTTTTCTCCCCATTTCGCATCTGTCTATCAGGACCTGAAGAAGCATTGGACGAGGCTTTCGAGACGATGTCTCTCGCGGCTGACGCGATGCTTTTCGATGTGCCGGAACCGAATAGCGTCCAGTTCGGATTGCTGCGTCCTCTACGGACCAGAGGCATTGATCATTACGCCAAGGGGAGGACCGATAACATCGACGGCCCGTGTCCACTTGGGGTACGACTTCTGCTACAGGAATGGGAAATTGGCAGCGATCCACAGACATACACATATCACGACCCGTATGATTCCACTGCATCTCCTGCTATAATCACCCGCGCACGGAGACAAATACATGGGAAGAGCCCGAACCAGATCCCGTCTACCTCAATGCGATCTCGGAGGCCTCCGACAATCGCGGCCGCGCCACCAGTCATCCCTCCTTCAAAGGCTCAGAAAATCCCGGATGTGCTCATCGGGGAAAACCTGTCGACCAGCATCAGAAACATAGACCGCCCAGTCGCGAGTAGCCAGCCTGTACAGTGGGATACACTGCCGCAAGCCTCTCAAGGAACGCCTTTCCCGAGTACTCAGGTCCTCTCAGGCCCTTTTGGCGGTAGGCAAACAACCGCTAAGAAGAAACAAGTGAAGAAGAGGATAGGGGGATTCTAAATGAAGTCACTTAATCATGTGTATATATCGAGGACAGACAATTTATGACCGACTGGATCTTGTACATTGAATAGGTCGTGATGCGGTTGGGCAATGTAATCGCCAAACGGTAGCTGTACAAGTCTCCACGGCGCAATCTCAATAATGGACTTTGTGTGATCCTAGGTTCAAAGCTCGACAGCGTATATCGAGCAACTTTACCACCGTTCCGAATTTCCAATGCTCATTAGTACCACACAGAATAGTATAACAGGGCCGGTGCCAGTCGATTACACGGCCTGCGTCAAGTACTGATAAAGATACGCTGGTTGTGCAGTCTCTTTCATAGTCCTGGCGTGGCTATAAGGTATGTCATCATGAACGCTACCGAGTTTGAGACGAATATTAATTTTTCTGCAGGACGTGGGGATACATGAAAATGGAGTAGTACATTACAATGATCATTATGGAATGCAATGATGACTCGAGCTTGTTTCTCAATCACGCGGCCACCGGCTAGTAACTAGAGACGCTATCCAGGACGTGGCAAGTTGTCGATATAAGTGGCAGTAATGTCGAACAGCGTCCACAATAGGCCATGCGTAGTCACGCTACGCAAAGCGCTGACGCCGAGTCCACGATATATTCGCGCCATGCCTAGGAGAAGAGGTTTTGGTGAGTCAGGATCAGGTCCTGTGGATCCATGATTAGTGTGAGGCATGGCAGCAAAACTAGAAAGATGAACGGGTACCTCTGATGAGTCGGTGTAGTGTCTCTAACGGGCCCTTGTATGGAACACCGGCCAAGGCGCGCTGTTGAACCTTCGTTTTCACCCTGTAGCAACGCTGATTAGGACCGCCCGGGTAGACATAATTGAAACCATCGTACACGTCAAGAGGATATATGATAGCCCATGAGGATACACCAGCCAGGGAGCCGCACATGAAAGGCACTACAGAGACAGGCACTGGCATCCACGTAGGCGTGGTCGATTGCTCGCCTGACGGTAGCCGTCCCATGATGTGTCGCAGGCCGTCATACTCAAAGAAATACAGTGAAGTTCCTAATGTGTCTCTCACTGATGACTGTAAGCCGGGACGTGAAATCCACATTTGAAGATGACTTACAGCAGTGAAGACGAAAACCAGTGTAGAGACCACGAATGCCATTTGCGCGGTATATGTCACGAACGGCGTCGAGAGTACTGGGAGGCTTCCCGATGCGCAGTCCTTTGCTCTCGGCTATGGAATACTCTAGTTGTCGGCGTACCTGCGGAGAGCGTGAGTGAGAGGGCGCTTCGGGTGTGCCTAAATATGCTCGCCTTGACAAGTTCGAATGCTGTATGCGATGTCAGTGCAATGTATCATACAGTGGAGATGCAAGAGACGTACGCGTGCTTCCAACTGAGATCAATGAACCCGACAGCGCGCCGCTACCTCGTGGCGTCAGCACAGTCTGAGCAAACATCTATTATTATTGTAGTACGCACCCAAGACCTCCCGCCGCGGACACGTCGAATATGTTGTCTCCAATGAATAAGTTACGAGAATGACAGTATTCCTTAGTGCGGGTATATATTGTGAATGACGCGGCACCTAGAAATTCCTGTAGTATGAGCTTGAAGAAAGGAGACGACAAAGCGGCAGAACACGCACGGACAAACGATATCGTCATGAGCGGAATCCATAGTCCCCGATAGAATCCAATGATACCCTCTTCGCTGTAAACTTGCACGGCGAGCCGCGGGATGGTCACTTTGTTGCGTGTAGTCTGCAATCGCGACTTGATAGAGTCCAGCTACGATGATCTGCAATATGAGCCCGAAGACGTCTGCGGCGAGGATATATAGACTGACTGGATAGCCAGCAAATGTTGATACATAGCTGGCAGAGATAGCACATACAACAGCTTTGTGTCCTGTGGAACGGTGCACGCGATCAATCCCTCCTACGTCCCCAGGCTAGAGTACGAAATGTATAGAGCGCACTTCGGAGGTACTCATTGCGAGCGGCCGAGTCAAACAGAAAGTTTAACGGCCTTTACAAATGCGATTAAGTGCTCGGAAACAATTGGAGGATGCACAGATGCGACGTACCCGGTCTCACTCATAGGAAGCCGTCACTGGGCTACAACAGTCCAGTTCCGTGCGTCTGCACGAGCAGATATGATCAAAAGCCGTCGTGTTGGCGAACAGTCGTGCGATGAGAAAGACAGTGAAGGTATTTCAACAGAAAAACGAGATGAACGCAGGCGGAGACCCGACTTTCACCCCTTCGGCCGTCCTCGACTCCCAGTCTCCGCTTAGCGCCCATTCTGGGGACGCGGAGCTCGCTGCCTTTTGCAACGACGACGCATCCTGAGTCCTGACCTAGGAACAACATACTCTGCTTAGAACTCGAAAGCCATCTCACATGGTTTACGATGGGGCGCAGCCAACTGACCGTCATCAGGGAACCTGGCTTAGAAGTAGCAAGATTTGACAAGTGTTCCAGAAGACCGACAGCCTGCCAAGCCTCTGGTCGTAGATGTTTGTAGACCTCCCATTCACTCGTGTACGCGATATGCTGCATGTTATACCCTCTCGATGGCAGGATATTCAGGACGTTCGTATCTGCCTACTCAGCGAGCAACGCAAGCCCGGGAGCCTTTCTCTTCGATGCACTCGACCGGCAATGCTTGAAGAGATTTGGCTCGAGTGGTATGTCCTCTCTTCATACCCGCCCCCTGTGACGAACATACTCATGTGTATACCGCAATAGACAGTCTAGACAACACAGACGATCAGGTCTGCTTGTAAATCAGTGATGCGGTACATCGATGTCGATGAGCTATTCACTGCTGGCTTCCTAGGACAACTAATCAACCATGTAACCTTCAAAGTTTCGTTAGTAGGATACATCGTGATCACAGCTCTCTGATCAGGTTCAACATGAAGCCCATGTCCAGCCTCTTCCGGATTTCACTTCCAACATTTAGTTTGGAGTCTCGCAGATTATCATGACGATCCAGCTGTGTTGAACGCCGCATAGCACTGTCTAATTCCACGTCTTTCGTTGACATCAGCGTATATATGTAGGTATAAGTCTAGATGCATGCAAGCACCTTTGGTGAACTGTCGCTCTTTTGATATCATGCAAGCCTGTTGAAAACATCTTCTCCCGAAGACTGGAAACATGCTTCCATACATCTTTTTCGGAGACCTTGTGTTTATACTATGCTGTCGTTTGAGCACGCTGTCAAGCTCTGCGTAGCTCTGTCACGACTTGAAGCTCAAGTATTCGCACAACCTGGCCTAGTGAATAAGTATCTTGCCTCTCAACTAGCGCGGTGAGATCTCAGATACTGCTCTCACAGAGCTATCAATGCGTAGCGGCCGGGTTGGTCATGCGACGCCTCCAAGTAGTCGTACTCGCCAAGTGGAGGCTCCATATCTGCGTAGCTCCGCGACCGATAAAGTGGTGATACACACCGCTACTGTCAACAGCGGACAGCCTCTAAATCCCATGAATTCTCTCACCGCACCCACGTTCGTTGCCGCAGATGAATTATAAGCGACCACACCAGGAAGGTCGGGAGCGACCGAACAGCATTTCCGTATAACAACTCCAACATTTTGCATCTTGTACAGCGCGTCGAAGCGTGCGATTCCAGGTATGTACAAAATCTGACCTATTCACTCTACAATATAACGTGTGCCCTCCAGACGAATACGCATCATAATGTCACAATTCACGCGTACATATCTCGCAGGCGACTTTGTCATGTCAGCAGGCTCTGTCCTGTTCTGTCGCGCTGCTGGCTCGGACGAACTCCAGATATGTCTAATCTACCATCCGGAAAGAGACCAATGGCTCCTTCCCAAGGGTCGTAAGGACTGCGGTGAAACAATCGAGGCAGCGGCAGTCCGAGAGACATACGAGGAGACGGGATACCCCTGCGAACTCGTCCCCCTTCGAATGCCCACCCGCGCAACGGTCGCCGGCGAAACCCAGAAGGATGACGCTACCGTTAGGACCGCTGCTCTCGAACCAATGTCGGTCGTGCTGCAGGATCGGGGCTGGAAAGGTGCCAAGGTCATCTGGTGGTATGTCGCGAAAGTAAGGGACGGCGCGACGAAGGTGGAAGGGACGCAGATGGCAGCGGAGAACTATGAGTCTCATTTTCTGGAAGCCAGTGAAGCAGTCTCACGATTGTCCTTCGAAGGATATCAGGATATCGCACGATTGGCTCTGGAGCTTGTGCTGTCTACGGAAGCAGAGCTGAACACAAGGCTCATATAAACGCATCTCCCTATGAACCCAAACGTGGACGGCGCGCCATCACACCGTGGAGGGATATTAAAAATTAAACATGAACGGAGCAGTTACCGGCGCCCATAGACCATTCCGCGTTCTCAAGGCTGGTTTTCCTCTCGCTCTACTCGTTGTACTGCATATGATATCAGCAGAGCGTTAACGTGTGGAGGGTGCGATCGTGTGGAATTTCGGGATAGCTTGAGCGGGCAGAGGTGGAATGGCGAGTAGAGGTCGTCGTTGGCGGGAAAGAAACAAAGGGCCTTCCTTTTCGATAGTCTCGAGTCGATATGTCTTGATCGCAGGGTCGCCCTTGGGGTCACCACCTACATCAAGGACTCAAGAACATCGCGAGGTTTCGTGCACATAGTCAATGACAATACGTATATCGGAGTAATGGACTGAGAGATATAAAGCTTTTGCAAAGACTACCGTGAAGCCGCGTTATCAGAGACATAAAATCAATCTTGACTTCTCAGAGCTCGGAGCGCGTGAGCTACGTAGCAGAAAAACAAGAGAGATGCCTTTTTTGGAAGGTGTACACAAGCGCAAACAGGGTTTTTGTGAACTGTATAGTTGATAACCTTACTTGGTAGCCGCCACCAGCACATCGTCCCCTACCGAAATTCTGTAAATCCACAATGGAGAACGATCAGGTATGCCAGAGCAGTATTTGCAGTGCGAAAGTATGGAGTAATTGAGCAAAATTTGCGATCTAGGGTGTCCTCGTCGACCTTTACGTCCCCCGCAAGTGCGCGGCGACCAGTGCGTCCGGATCCATAAAAGTGGCTACTTAAAGGGAAAACTCACTGCTATCACCTTGTTTTTGTCCTACAGACCGTCTCATCACGTCCAAGGACCATGCGTCCGTTCAAATAGCCATCGCTGACGTCGACGCGGATGGCCGTGCCCTCCAGACATCCACCACCTTCGCTCTCTGCGGACAGGTCCGGGCAATGGGTGAGAGCGATGACTCTTTGAACCGGTTGGCAACAAAGGCGGGCCGTGAGTACTATATCTCTGGGGTGTAATTATCCTCTGATTATCTGTTGTCAGTCCTTCGCAATGTCTGGTCGTACCAAAAGTGATTTTGTAGACAATCAGAAGGGCTCTGTTGTCTTTATGTCTTGCACCTATATCGCTTTCGCACTCTCTTCGTTGTGTCACTTGGACATCGTGTATTCTGCTCCACCGAAACGTTCGGTTATGGCCTGACCACTCTTCGGATGGGACCCTTGCATAAGTGAATCACGACTTCCCACTACCTGGTATGCGGCTTCCTCATGCCTCTCGCCTGTCGTCATCAGCCTTGTTACAGCCCGTTGCGCATCTTTTGGTATACTATTTTCCCCATTGCTGCTGCTCGCAGTTCGACTTTGTGCGCTTTGAGAATCAGTCACGTGCTGCGATCCATGACAAGCGTCCGCGGTGCAGCCGCAGCCGCAGCTTTGTTCCTCTCATCCAAGAAGACTACATAAGGCCCATGTTCCCATGATTAGTGTCCCTGATTCTTACACTCTCCACGCTTCGCTTTCTACGGATTCTGTAAGCTTTGTTTCGTCGACAATCTCGCGAGTAAAGTCATCCTAATTTCGGATAGTTAGATTCGATGGTGGAGATCAAGACTCCTCTCCAAGATTCTGAGCTCAGTAATGCGTCTTCGGCGGACGTAGATCATCATGACGGAAGCAAGTACAGACTGTTATATAGCAAATCCAAAGTATACATAAATCCGACCGCCTATGCAAGAGATAACATCCCCGGGTTCGTGGCGCTAGTGAAGCGGGTGGGTGCATTGCGCGCGCATTCACCATCACCGCTAATCCCTTGGATAGGAAGCGATAAACCCCACTTATCTAGTTGCCTGGATTCCTGAAACTCTACTAAACGAGAAGGGCAAGACAGAATGGGAAAAGTTCGTAAAGATCGAGGAAAGGACTGCGTTCGACGAGGAAGACGACGGCATGTGCTTTCCATCGTCCGTGAAAGATCATATTCAAATATTTGATCTCCGCAGATGCTGTCCTCATCGACATGCCTATTCCACGACCTGAGACCTATGCTTTCTCTGTCCCATTGACTTCAATCTATTCACTCATCGTGCAACCCCCTTCACTCTCGTCGTGGTGTGAGCGCAGTCCCACAAACTTTACGACGTCCTCACTAATCAGATTTATCATTACTTTGGGTTTTGCTCCTCAGATGGTTCCATTGGTATAAATCTTATCAATGGGACAACACTACCGACACTTCATTTTCACGATGATGAATCTCGCTCTTTCACCGTACACCAGAAGCCTCCGGTTGATACGAAGCACAACTCCTATCCCCCACCACAATCTGCATCTGCGTCCGGTTCAAAGACTGGGATTTCCTGGGGAGGGGAAGACCTGCTCGCTCGTTTGAAAACCTACGCTCACGTCATCCGCTCAAATCTGCAGCCAACACTGTTCTTGGTGGATCCTTCGCGCGAGGATATCGAGACGCATTCTACTCAACTGTTCGCAGACGACGCCGTTGATGATATTCTCGCTCAGTCTTCTTACACTGACTCTCATTCCCCTATTCCTGCTCACCGTAGGCCACGACCGCTCTCGTCAACACCTAATCCATATTCTCCTAGATCATCGATCTTACATCGCTCACTCAACTCGCCAGCTTCTTCCTCGTCATCTACATCTCAGGCCCGCTTGGCCCTTCTTCAGTCATTTTCTCAGATTACTCGTCATGCTGCACACGCCGCTCAGCAGATCCTCTCCCACCCGCTTGCGAAGCCTATTGTGCCTCATCTGCCTGACCCTGTCAGAAGCTTGGTGAATGTCAATGGAGATCTGGAATGGGGGAGTTGGGTTGAGAAGGGCGGTGTTGGAGAGTTTGAGAGTGCGCGTGTGTACCTGGCGCGGTGGGCACGGATCGTCGCCGAAGAGGGAGAGCGTGCTCGGCGGCTGGAAGCTCAAGTCTTGCCTACATCATCGTCTGCAGAGCTCCCTGCAGAGAACTCGTCGTTGGGCATCTTCGAGCTGTTGCAATCGGCGTCAAATCTGCCAACGCCGCAGTCGTCTCGGGACCCGTCACATCCAATAAACGAAAAGATGTGGAGAGGATGGTTCAAGGAGGACGGCCGGCCGACAATTAGGAAAGATGAGATGCGACGGGAGGTGTTCAGGAGAGGTATCGATCCGGCGGGGCCCCTTCGGAAAGAAATCTGGCCATTTGTTCTTGGTGTGTATGAGTGGGACGTGACGCAGGCCAAGCGACTGGATCTTTGGGAAATGAAGCGGTATGTTAACTCACATCTATATTCGTCCAATAAATTCATAAGATGTACAGGAAACAGTACCGAGATTATAAGGATGAATGGTGGGGTGTTCCCGAAGTATTCGAGCGTCAGGATGTTATTGAGGTATGTCACGAGAGATTTTACTTTGATCAAGTCGTTCATAATCCCACAGGAGAGGCATCGAATAGACGTGGACTGTCGTCGTACCGATCGTACGCAGCCATTATTTACTACATCGACACCCCCAGTCGACTCCAGAGACGACGAGAAGGGGATGCAAATGCGCTATTCTACCATCTCTCCAGGCCTCAGTGACATCGGAGCGCAGGCTCCAACGAATGAGCACATCGAACGTTTGGCTACGGTATTATTGACTTATAATTTCTATGAGAAGGACCTTGGTACGTAACCACCACTTCGATTGTACACTTATCTCGTTTATGACAGTGTTCGTTAGGTTACGTGCAAGGAATGTCTGACCTTTGCGCACCTATCTATGTGGTCACTGGAGCAGATGAAGAGCTGACCTTCTGGTGCTTCGTTGAGGTCATGAACAGAATGGTAAGTACACTGCAGGTCAAGTGAGGCCCATCTGAAGACCGTATATACGTGATTAGAAGGACAATTTTCTACGTGACCAGAGCGGAATGAAGAAGCAGCTGTCCACTCTTCAACAGCTTATCTCTGTCATGGACCCAGAGCTATTCAGGCACCTCGGTACGTCAAAGGATTTTGTTTTGAACCTGATATCAATATGCGTTGCAGAGAAAACGGATGCTTTGAACTTGTTCTTCTGCTTCCGGTCAGTCATGGAGTCACTTTCTCCTCAACATAACCAATTTAACGAATACAACACGGCACTCCAGGTGGATACTCATTTCATTCAAGCGAGAATTCGTCTTTGAAGATGTTTTGCGATTATGGGAAGTCCTATGGACCGACTACTATAGCAACTCGTTTGTCTTGTTTGTCGCCCTTGCCATATTGGAATCACATCGGGACGTTATTATGAGATACTTGGTGGAAGTAAGTGACAAGTATACGTTCTCTACAGTTACTGATGTAAATCACACAGTTCGATGAAATTTTGAAGGTCAGTTCATTGAAATTATACACGTAACTTCAGTGTCTCTAATTGTTTCTCGCAGTATTGCAACGAACTGAGCATGACAATTGAGTTAGACACTACCCTCGCACAAGCGGAGGTCCTCTTCCTCTCTTTCGCTCAACTTGTAGCAGACATAGACCGTCGCGCCGCTGAGGAACCCGCAACCCAAGCGAAAGAGTTGAGAAAGCGAAATAAGGACGTCAACGCTGGCTCATCTCCATCTCAGACATCGACTACACCAAACGTCAAAACTTCGGTCGTAAGCGAGGAACTCAGAGAGCTATTGAAGGCGGGACGGTGACATGTCCCTGTCGATTCAAGCGGATCACTTTGTTTATGTTGCTGTCTAATTCATGTTCAAGGACTAACTCAGTTTCTATGTGTAATCCCTAGCATGTTACTGCCACCCTTTGTATCCCATGTACCATTGTCTTCGATTTTGCTTTTGGTGTGATTCACCACGACGGTGGGCCATCTCTGTCTACAACCTGCCTCTTGCCGTGTCTACGAGTGCGTCAGGATTTCCTTTGCAAGTTAAATGGTATTATAATTGATTTCACCTTAGAGTTTTACCACTACGTCCCGTCTCTCAGTCTTCGAGTTGGCCAGCCGACATTTCCTCCGGAAATCTTCGACATGATTATCGCCTATGCCCCTCGCGGTAAGATGACTTCGCCCTTACGTCCTGCAATCTAGTTTCCCGCAGCATGCCGCTGCGGTATCTTCTCGAGAATCTGAAATGCTCAGTCCAACCGGGCAGGCGGATATATATCGTGATTTGTGATGCCCTTCCTTGCAAGACGCACTGAGGGAGGCCGCATCAAGAGGGAGGAGCAATGAAGGGAACTCCAACCGCGATCAATCAGACTCTACTGGAGCTCAATCCCTTGGTGGCTAGATGTCATACTGTGATGTCCTGGTTTCACGTTAAGTCTTGATGTAACAAACACTCTCCTTTAAAGAAACTGGGCTGAATTAGGAAGGTAGCAACCTTCAGATCCTAACACGCACAAACAGGCATAGTCTGTCAAAGCCCAAGTCCGCGTTATGCATGATGTATATATATATATATATCTTTGAGACCATTCCCGTTGACTTTTACAAGTGATATTCCCGTAATCCATGTGCTACAGAGGAAACACGCGCCTCAGCTATCCAACAAAGCAAGGTATCGTCTAGAATGTAAGGTCCGATGAGGTATCAGGCAATCATATATCACAATCTTTGGATGACCATAGCAGACGCAGCACCACCCTGGAGACAAGAATTTGAGTACGAATCAGCAAGTAGAGTGGATGAGAACGTACGCCGTTGCAGATACCCGCAGCACCGTACTGACCGGGCTGGAGCGCGTAAATGAGGGAAACGATGATACGTGACCCCGAGTTGCCAATGGCGTGACCCAATGCGACGGCGCCACTGTAGAACATTATCAATCTACTACAAGTTGGACAGAAAGAATGAACTAACCCATTCACGTTGATCTTGTCAGATTCGATGCCAAGCACTTTTTCTACGATGCGGACAACGACGGAGAACGCCTCATTGACCTCAAAGAGCGAGATGTCCTCGGTCTTGAGGCCGGCGTTCTTGAGTGCGATGGGGAGCGCTGTAGCAGGGGCGCTGGGGAAGTCGATGGGTTCTACACCCGCGTCGGCGTATGCTGTAGGTCTGCTTCAGTGGCTGCAGCTGATAAAAATTGGGAAACCCTCACAGATAATCTTGGCAAGAGGAGTGATACCGAGCTCCTTTGCTTTCTCCGCGGACATCAAGATCAGTGCAGAGGCACCGTCGTTCAAACTCGATGAGTTTGCGGCGGTGATCGTGCCACCATTGGGCTTGAAGCTCGGGCGGAGCGTGGGCACCTTCTCGTAGATGACGCGCTTGTACTCCTCATCCTCCTTCACGACAACATCGCCCTTCTTCGTCTTGATCGTCACCGGCGCGATCTCCGCCTCGAACGCGCCCGCCTTCCACGCGCGCTCAGCCCGCTTGTACGACTCGATCGCATGCGTGTCTTGTGACTCGCGCGAGATGTCGTGCTTGACAGCGGCGTGCTCGCCGCAGTTGCCCATCGCGAACTGGTTGTACACATCCCACAGCCCGTCGTTTTCGAGCGAGTCCTTCGCCTCGAACTTGCCGAACACGGGGTTCTGCCGGGGGAGGAGGAAGCTGTGGGGATAGGGGCGCGCGGTCAGCAAGCGATGGGAGAAACCGGGCAGGAGATGGGGGCTTACGGAGCGTTGCTCATGCTCTCCATGCCGCCCGCTGCCACTACGCTCTTGTATCCAGTCGAGATTGTCTGAGCGGCGAGCATGATGGCCTTCATGCCACTTGCGCAGACTTTGTTGATAGTTGTGGCATCGGACGCATGGTTCATGCCTGCACCAAGAGCGACTTGGCGGGCGGGCGACTGGCCGACACCGGCCTGGACGACGTTGCCGAAGTAGATCTCCTCAACGACATTGGGGTCGACCTTGGACTGCTCAAAGGCCTGCTTCAGTGCAATGACACCGAGCTGGGGGGCGGTGAGTGTCTTGAGTGCGCCGTTGATCGAGCCGACGGGGGTGCGCTTTGCGGCGACGATGACAACTTCGTGTCCTTGAGTGTGGTGGGCCTGAAATCAACACGTTAGGGAGCTGTGGAACGCGAACGGCGAGCTGGAGTACTGACCATTGTGCGTCGAAAGGAGGAGGATGCGAGACGGGATGTGGGGAGGAAAGAGCGTGCAGCCAACATAATTATCTGCGATCCAGACCTTTAGAGGCGGCGCGGGGTTGAAGCGTCCAATCGCTGGCTGGCGGCCAAGTCGTACGACGGCAGATAATTTCTGGGAAATGAAATGGGGGAAGGGGCAGAATGATACGACTCTGCTCTCGGGCAGCAGCAACGAGCTCGCAAGATGGTGCTGGTTGAGGACAGCGTCGTCTATCCGTGATCGTACCCGGGCTCGCACAGCTCGTCCTGCATTTTAAACCCCTGCCACGACGAAGCCGATACCGGAAAGTCTGCAACATCATGTGAAAGTCGAACCAGCTGGGGTCATGAGACTCTTTCGGCTTCAACTTAAATTGTACTCTCATCACGTCCAATGCAATACAACTCAAATTTGACTCAAATACAGCTTTCCGAACCATGCATCGGCCGTAAAACGTGCACCGGATCAAAGGTAACATAGCACCTCATAGCACTTGAGCGGCCAAGATGTTTTCTTGTTGGTTTGTTCTAACATAGTTATGTCGCGAAAATTGGGCTTGTCTCGCAGCTCCTGACATCGTCTACTCAATGGCAGTAATGGCTCCTCTCGCATCGAAGACCCTTTTCATCTGAATCAGTGGAAAATTGCATGTTCCTGTAGGTTGTCTCGACTCATTAGCAGTATCTTGGCGATACTAAACATCTAACTCACCCCGCATAGGTCGCCCGTAGGACAGAGGTTTTCAGATGGAGCAGAGCAGCCGCACCACTCACTTCGTGCGACAAGGCTGCCTCTGGGCATATAGCAGTTTGCTAAGCAATAATTCCGGACAATCTTTGCTGCGAGAAGAGAAAGTGGCACAGTGGTGGCGAGGACGTAGTAGAAGAGGGTGCGTTTCATTGGACTTGTTATGCGATTTCGCAGTTGACAGCCTATCCGGTGCACACAAGTCTTTTATGAAACGGAGGTCATGAAAGTGACAATATTGGCAGATCGGCGCTGTGGCTTCTGTGGCGTAGACGAGACTTCGATATACACTTTGAAATCCATCAATCCCATAAAATCGCCTATTGTGAGTCGACACGTAAGATGCAGGTAGTTTTGATATGCTGATAGGAGCCGCGCAATAGAATCTACATACGTTCAAACATGCTACCCATTTGACCGTTCCGACCTCTGGCGATATGGACGATACCGATCTAGTGGCAGGGTGTTGCGGCCTGCGAACTGCCGTGCCTGAGACGAAGCAGCATGACACTGCCTCAACTGTGCAGAAATCTACATTTGTCCTTTCATCAAGCTGGAAGAAAACAGAATATGTTGCCCATGTCTTTACTTCTAGATTTCTCTCCGGCATGTACAACTTCCCTTATTGCAGTGGGAATCCCTTCTTTCAGCGAACCATCGTGATTGGTGTTTCCTGTACGTCATTCAACCTCAAGAGTACTGTGCTAAACCTGACCATTACACTCACACCGCACAGGCCATGCGTAGGACAGAGGTCTTCGGACGGAGCAGAGCAGCAGCACCGCTCGATTGGTAGATGGCCTCCTCTGGGGTAGAAGTTACGTTCCCCCACGGATTCCGGGCATATACCGCTCGTAGAAGGGCGACAGCAGAAGGTGGCACTGACTGCGGATGCAGCCGCGAAGACAGCGAGAGCGTAAAGGGTGAGTTTCATTGTAGTGATTTTGCGAGTATCGTTGGCCTCCTTGATCAGCGGATGCAGGTCTTTATGTGACGCGGCCGCTAACTTGAAATTGACTTTGGCAGCTTGCCGCTACAGGGGAGGGGAATGAACTGCGCTGTTGCTTTGCAGTTTGTCAGTTCTATTGGACTTGGCATGCAACATGCATATGGCTTTGATGTGCTGATAGGAACGACAGGCGATGTGTGGCATCCGGACGTGGGAGCTGTTTTCGAACAATACAGCACACTCCTGAATCAAGCCACCAGCAGAACTGGGCCTGCAATGCCCCTATATCAAAAATCCTTTCACACTCACAAAGCCACACTTTCACATATGACTGGTGAACCCGCTCGGGGGCATACATGAAACCGCACCGGACTATAACCCAGTGCATACCGATCAGCGATCTTGTTATCAAGTTTCAACGACTGCCAACCAGAATCGCGCGTAGGGCTGTACTGATGTCGCCGACAGCATTCGCATTTTACCACTCTGTATCTCGGGGCGTTCAAGTTGCCGTGCTGTGCCTGCGCGGACGAGAGGCTTTCATCATTCGAGTGGCGCGCCGCGAAAACATCCGGCGTCGACTTGACTGCGGATGCAGATGGGCACGCTTCAGCTATCGTGACGCAGAGGGATTCTGATATGACATCTATCCAACGCTGTACATATGCTGCCAGTGCCAGGGTAACTTGTTACTTCTCGTATCGCAGTTGGTCCCTAGAGATGCGAAGCTTATACACAAAACCTATAGACACATTCAGCTAGGTACATCAGTGTATCTCGTTAAATTATCATGCCGTCCACCCGACTTCTACTATGTGGTTCTCATCGTACACAAGTTGGATGATGGCAGTAGACCTGAAGCGGTATAAGGGTCTGAACACAGAACTGATTTACAAAAGAATATATCCACAAACGGCTTTGGCGCAAATTACGACAAATATCACATCATGTACTCGATGATTTCCACTCAATTGACTTGGCCTTGAAATCGTTCACCGATAGATGAGTGTGCCACTTAGACGCCCGCAGTATCTCCTTTCCGACCACGACCATGGTCAGTCGTCCATCAGCTTCCCCTCCTCAATTTGTTCTGCATTTAACCATAATCTAGTCACACACCGTCGATATACCCCAAGAAATTAAGGCCTCCCTTCGCAAGTTCCGCTTCGCGCGCCGCAATGCGGGGCACGCCGCCATGGTCGTGAAGATCAACAAGCAGAAGCTCATTATGGAGGAGGTCGAGCAGTTCGACAACATTAGTATCGAGGACCTGGCTGAAGGTACGTTTATTACTCTTCCAATCTGACGCGATGTTGACCGATGGGTCGTAATATCGTAGAGCTTCCCGAGAACGCGCCCCGTTACGTTGTGCTGTCCTATGAGTTAAACCACTCAGATGGGCGCAAGTCGTTCCCTCTTGTACTCGTAAACTGGGCTCCGGTATCCAGCGAGATGAGTCTGTTGACTCTCCATGCTAGCGCATTACTCGATTTCCAGAATACCGTGCGTTTCCAATCTATCCGGTGCTTGATGCGCCACATTGACCTAGTCGTTGTTCTTTCAGGCCGACGTCGGAAAGGTGGTCGAGATCCGTGACGGAGCTGAAGGATTCACCACGGAAGCATTGGAGTCGCATCTGTCGAAGAGTTAAAGTCATTCGCTATTCACAAGAATATGCTGTACAATTACAAACGCCTCGGGAAATGTCACCATCGTAATAAGCCATGGCTATAATGGTTTAAGAGCTTGCCAAGCGGTTCCTGATGGAAAAGGCTGTCATACAGAATGCTTTTAATCTGGGTGCCGCTCCAGTGTTGCGTCAATCCACTTCATACCATCATGCTTGAGTCAGACGTCCCTGCGAATTTCGAAGCCCTGTAAGCCCCAATATTCCTAAAAACACTTCCCTGTCTTACACTTCAGTCGTCTGTTAGCCTGAGCGCGAACTATGTCGCTTGTGCAATGCTCGGTCAGTCATTCTCTGTTCAGTTCTTGCACCCACCTCTGCTGATATTAAGCCTCCCAGCCATAGCGACCTACGAATATGTCTTCATGCTGAACAACGAGCGAATCATTGTATGGAAAAGACGACGTACCGCGGCGACATGGTTATTCATCTTCAATCGATATCTCATGATTGTGATCGCCACTGTGCACTTCGCACCATACAGAAATCAGGCGAGTGACGTGTCTCCTACATAAGCGTGTATACTCAAGCAATTACTCGCAGAGGTCAGTCACTGGGTCTCTCCCCGGCACTATAGACGTTTTATCTGGCGCAGATGCAGTAACAGAATGAAGATCTTCGTGCTATTACAACTCCTGTCGTATCCCATTACAGCCAGTAAGCCACCCTCCCCTTTACAAGTCAGATATAGCAAAACACTTACGCCAAACCCTAGTGTTCTCCGGACTTCGCGTCTATGCATTATTGAACCGCAATGTACCAATTTCCCTTCTCGTTTTGACGTTGAGTCTTGTGCCGATTCCGGTCAACGCAGTAAGTAATCTACCGCCACGCTATACGCTACTGAGGGTATTCTTCAGTATCTGATGATTCGACACTTGACGTTCTACGAGTACACCTCAATGTCCGGCTCATTGTGTGCCTCTGTGTTCACTGTGTCTGCTACCACGAATCTCTAGTAAGCCCTGCGTGTCGTGTCGGATTGGACCTTGCTAACGATGTATCGATGCTCCTAGTTGTGCGTTCTTCCTCGAGATGACGAAGTGCTTCAGCTCAGTGCCCTGTGCAGTCACTTTAGGTATCCGACTTTCCGTCATCCTCGCAGACATCATCGTATTGCTGGCGACTTGGAGTAGGACATTCCGCCGCAGGACAGACATACCGCGAATTGCGGCAAGTTTTTCTTTGAGCGAAACTTTACTCCGAGATGGTGAGTGAGAGTCGGCGCTGTCGGTGCACACTGAATTGAATCATCGGCGTAGGAAGCATTTATTTCATGTAAGTAGCGACACGCGCTGATACTTCACGGCACAATCAACTATTGGACACAGCGCTCTCTTTGCAGTGAACTTAGCTCAAATCATTGTCAAGATATTGGTACGAGCACAACCTGCGTTATGTCGCAGAGGAGCTCACAGGATGCGCAGAATTCATACGCTGCGGTCGAAACGTCTACACCCGTGTCGAACATACTTGATCTGTAAGCTAATGCCGCCTTCCTCCATGCACACGATAGCAACCCTCAACCGGTGTCATGTTTGCAGTGTACAGCCTGTGCTTGTCTCCCGCTTTCTTGTGAACCTCCGGTACGCCGACCACCCAGAGACGCAGTCAGAGGACGCACGACTCTCCAGGTTCACCATCTATCGTTTCTGCCCCATCACTGCGCCAAGCGCCGTTGGGAACATGGGCGAGCCTCTCCATTGCGATCTGGAAGAGGACAGCGACGATGTCTGCGAGACCGCCCTCAGACTTCCAGCCGTTGGGACAACTGCATACCTCTACGAAGGGCGAACACACGACTCTGGCGCCATTACGGAGGCGAGTGACCCGGCGTGGCGCGGAAGCCTGTAACTGATATACCTCCTTTCAGATGCCTAGGAGTGCTGCCTCTTGACAAGAAGGGTTGGCACAGGTCCTAGCCGCCATCGGTACCGTCATCTCAGTCCATATTAGCAAACCTTTAGATGCTCCCTTAGATCATATGACACCAACTACTTCCATTCGGTCTTCCCCGCCTTCTCCTTTGACTCTGCTGGTCTCGCCAAAGTCGTACCTGCCATACCCTTCCCATGTATATGGAACATTGCTGCACTGCCATCCTAGTAATGCAATTGTACAGTCTCGCCCGTCGCTGCCGTCGAGATACGTCGTCACCTTGCGACTCACTTCATTCACAGACGACTGTCCTTCGCCCACTCCTACTATACATTCCATATCAGCCCTGGCTTACGAACACAATACAAAACCCACGCTTTGACCCTATCGACTTGGTCCTAAGGTGTCACAGAATTGTCCCATGGCTCTAAAGAAAAGGGGCGACATTGAAATGTGGTTTGGTACTGTTCATGAGCAGAGTATCGTCTCTGTCCGCTCACGCGGATGGATTGCAGGAATCTGTGATGTGTGGCACAGCACAGTGGGGTGGCCATCTATTGAAGCCGATGCAGGGAAGCTGCGTAGAAAAGTGATAGAACGCCCTCAAAACATCAACGTTGTGCTCGCACTGTTGGCAACGTAAGTCTGTTACATTCCTCATGTGAAGTTCTACCCCACTTCTTCCAAGTCATATACCGTCTCAGGACTCTCAGACCCACTCCCTGGCTGTTGGTGTATTCCTGACAGATCTAGCAGGCGAGCCTTTGCTGGTCCCCTTTGAACGGTTTACGTCCAAGAAGGTGTATTGTTCATCGGCTGATATGGTAATTCGAACGCCAAATGTCTCGCTCAGAGCCTCTGCGAGATATTCTCCACCATTACAGATATTTCGGTCGAAAGGGAGCAAGCTTTGTGGGGCGTGATGATTACGAACTCGTATTTGAACGTTGAACGTTAAACAGAACAGCGCGGAACAGAGGGCTTGCGATCTGTGCGAAATGCCCGGCCGGGGATGTCCATCGTCATGCGTGCTGTAATTGTCCAGCACGACGACGCTGATGATATTGTGCTTTAGTTGTGGTGGAATGCGCCTTCAAGATGGAAGGTGGCACCGGCTGGTCTCAAACAGTGATGATTCGCGGACACAGAACCGCACTGGCCATGCGACATATGTACGGCGCGGACGGTCTGCCTTTCCTACGGCGTATATCGGTTGTGTACACTGTCGAACCTGAGGCGGAGTCGAATGGAAAGGAAAAACATCCGGTCTGTAATACTTCAATCCATGCTTCCGTTTTGACGCAAGCTGAGAGCTCATAGCTTGTCATAAAATAAAATGGCGTGTCCCATATGTCCAAGGGACTGGATTATTAGATACAATCGACGTCGGGACCTGCTGCCGCCGTGACCACATGTAGACCAACAGAGATCATGATACACGACGCATGTACCCGGTTTCTCAACCTCCAGTCGACGTCTAACTCCTCATCTACGGACGTGGCCTCCTTCCAAGCGATACCCACCTACGACACACTCTAAAACCCACGCATTCCCCACGACATACACGAGACCGCGCGCCCATAGGCCCATGAATACATTCGCCCCCCGGAACTCGAGCTGGTACGCTTCCGCGAGCCAGAGTGCCTGTGTACCTACCCAAACAAGGATGCACAAGATGGCGCGGCGCCCAGAGAGGCGGAGGGAGGGGACAAGCAGGGGGAGGAAAAGGGTGTACCAGAGGAAGTACTGTGAAAGGCGTGTTAGATGGGTGTTGGGCATGTATAGACTGCAAGGGGAAAGGTCATATTTATGGACGCGGTTCACAGAGGTACAGTACCACTGTGACACAGTTTCCGTGCTGGAACACAGACTTAGCCATCTTGTGACGGGCTCTCGCCTCCACGACGCGAGACAGGATTGAAATGCAACCGGAGAACAGGACATAGGCATACCGTTCACGCACCTGTGACGTGCACACTTTGTTGAATAACACGAATACGAATGTCTGCACGAACCACGCGAACGCGAGGTCTTCTCGCCGGCGGCCAAAAAGTAGACCTGCACCGACAGTAAGCATCATCTGAGGGACAAAACTCGTGAGCGGAGAGCGGATGAGTCGTTCCCACGCCGATATCGGTATATTGAGAGATGTAGATGAAGGGTAAGTGAGATATATGAGATAGAAGTAGGGCGAGAAATTGTGGCGGTGGTCCAATCGGTGGAGATGGTAGAGGTACGCGTTGTAGAGGAATGGATAGCCCCATCTATGCAATCAAACCCGTGTTTTTAATGTGTGAATGGTCAAGCATTCGAAGGCAACTTACATGAGGTACATGACCCCGCCTAGATAACCAAACGTCCCCGCACTCACGATCCCGAAGCGCACCATCTGTACCCACCGCCATTTTCTCCACCCTCCCAGTCCGCCGCTCTGTACTACGTTCCCTACAACGCCAAGACACGCTACCCCATACACCGCGGGATACACCTTCCAATGCGCGCCGACCCCGATCCACACCGCCGCGGCGTCCCAACGCCCCTCATACGCCGCGCTCAGAGCGAGGAGGACGAGCAGGGAGAGCGTAGACTCGGACGAGCCGCGCGTGGAGATGGAGAAAACGAGCGGGTTCAGGAGATGTGCGGCGGTGAGGAGGGTTGCGCGGTGGGATATCGCGGTCGCGACGGCGGGGTCCACGACGGTGGACGGTGATCTAGACGAAGACTTCGACTTATCCTCGTCAGCCTGTGTAGGTTTTGCTGCATCTTTCGACATCGCGCCCGGAAGGACAAACCGCACCAGGATCCTCCACATCAAACACCCCGCAGCGAGGTCGCACGCCGCGAATAGATACTTTCCGAAACTCGGGTGCAGAAACTCGTTCGGTGTGAGGAGAAGTGCGAGAAGCGGCGTGTATCGGTACGTTGCACGCTCGTAGGGGCTACAGATCCAGAGTTTAGTCGTAACATGAAGGTGGTAAAAAGAAGTGTATCAGATACACGTATAGATACTCGTTGGATGTGATACGCACTCGCCTGAGCCCACCAACCCTCCCATGGACCCCTTAGCCACATTCATTGTGGGTCCATCACTTCCTGCCGTCGATGGGTGAGATACAAAGCGCGCAGCATCGCTGAACACTCTATAATCCACGTCTGTGTACTTCACGACCGCGTCTGGGCGCGCATCATGCCATTCGCTGTAAACGATCAGCGCGATACGGAGGAGGGCAGAGAAGACGAGAAGACGGGAGAAGGTGAGTGAGGTTGAGAGACGAGTGACGGGAGAGGTGGTGGTGGTTGTGAGTGAGGGCATCGTGCTGGTATCACGCCGTGGACGCGAGGTGCGCAGATTGGAAGTCAGATCAATTCACGGAGTGCATATTATATCGTCTATAGATGCAGTGTACAGATACTCGCACAAATTACAACCCAGCGACGGCTTATGAGTTACAGCTTACAGTGCCTACATACTAGCCCGAATCCTATATCCTGCGTAAGTTACAATGGTATACAGAATGTGAAATGTCCGATGAAATAGACAGAGTAAAGAACGAGTCGTCTACTTGCGGGGTCGCAGCCTCGCCCGCATGGGGCTGAACACTTGTTGCACGCGCTGTATCCTGGCGCGAGTCTGTCGTTTGGGTGTCTTCTCCTTTCGTGAAGGCGGCTCAGGTGTATGGACGGCTTCATCTTGTTCNGGGTGTCTTCTCCTTTCGTGAAGGCGGCTCAGGTGTATGGACGGCTTCATCTTGTTCCTCATCGCCGTCTGGTTGTCCAAATGGCATCAAAGGCGTGAGGGCCGCTTTGATGATATCCCTAGTAAAAGTCCCGTTAACGGTCTCTGCATCCCACGGCGTCGAATCCGGTTCTTGCTCGTAGAGCTCTCGGTCAAATACGGCTTCGTCGTGCGCATTGAGTTCGGCCCGGGAGTGTGCCATCAATTTGAACCAGGCGTGGAACCATTTTCTCAGGCAGAGAGCTGCGGGAGGCAAGGGGGCATCTAAACCCCTCAAGCCGTCCGTTAAAAGGTCACCCTTGACGGCTTGGATCTTCTTCAAATCGCCCAGCTCCCACGAGAGAGCTTCGTCTCGTAAGATTATCGACTGTTCCTTGGAGAGACCTGGCATTGGCAACAC
>JAAIFI010000339.1:0-32369 GCA_011032875.1 Phlebia tremellosa
ATAAAGTTATATATGACGTTGTTTATTTTGCAGATGTTGGTGAAGGGTCCCGGAGTCTGAAATTACAGGCGGCATTGAGTCGGCACTACACTTCACGTGATGTCTATGAGCTTCTTCTGCCTCACCGAGCTCGATTGAGAAATGCCATCCGTTTGTGGATTCATACTCACTATGAGTGTCTGCAACGTGATTACCACCAGTTTTTGTGTCTGGTGTGCTGTCGTATCCTTTAAGAAGTATCAATTAGATTGTAATAGCTCATAAGAATAGCTTTAAGCTACCGGCAAGCTCATACGCTTGTGTAATCCCGACATTTCCCAATTGAGCATCGAGCGGCAGATTTTCAAATTCACCGGGCGCGGATGCAGCAAGCCGAGACGGAGGAGGGCGGAGGTTCAACGTTCAACGTTCAACTTTAATGCCAGTGCATGACCCCACGGTAGAGCCCGTCACGAGTGGCGTACCGCGTGTGGTGGAGGGGATTGTCGAAGCCGGCGATATCATGTTCTCAGCTCCCAGAAACGAGTTCCCCGGCTAGTATTTGAAGACGGAAGATGAGGTATATTGATGTTAAGTTGCAGCAAACGTTCAAACTTTGGATGGGAGGTTACTCGTTTTCGCACGTCAGCCTAGATACTAACCCTATGTAGTACATTTAACTGTTCAATACTGTACAGAGTGAAGTTGTGAACGTAATCCATAAGCCTCAGTTCCGCGCATAATGTTTGAGACATACGCAAGTAGTGCGGGGGAAGAAAACCATCAGGCTACAGAGTCTGCTGGGACCATTCAATCAAACAGCGATACAGCTATTTATTAATCCTCTGCGTCGTCCTCGGACGTGGAGTCCTCGCCTATCCAGCCTTGCATCCTCGTCCACCAAGCGATAAGCCACATTGGAGGGCTATTCTGGTAGCGCGAAAGCGCAGACCGTAGCGAGGGAAGACTAGGGTCGTTTGTCAAAAGTTCGGGGAAGACTGGGCGTAAGCACTCGATGAACGATAGGTCCGAGCTCGCATTCGCTATGACAGCGCAAAGGGTGACGATTTGCATGATGAAGCAGACGGAAACTTCATTAGATGGAAGATATGGCCAAGGTTGATCGAGAAGTTGTTTGAGATCCTGAGCGAGCCTCCCTGCCAGACAGGGAAGGAGATCTGGCTGGATATTGTGAACTTTTATGACTGGAAACCATAGTTTGCTCAAGGTGCACCGATTCTTCAAACCGAGAGGGAGCGATGCGTCTTGGCCTTGTTGGTCGTCGAGGGTCCGGATGTCATATATCTGATCGAGGTACTCGCACATTACGTTCGGCTCCATCCCAAGTAGCCAGGACATGAGCGTGAATTCGACGTGGACGACATTGAAACAATTGTAGTTCCCGATAGAGGACGAGTACGAACTGATGGAGAAAAACATGCCAGTGAGTATTGTGATGCACTCGGTGCTGAGTCTATTAGTCTTACCTTACGAGATCTGCAGGTTCTACGGCTGGCACAGCGAGATTCAGGTTGGGTGGACCCTCGCCTGCTGCGACCTCAACATCACGATATTCCACAAGTGACTGATACAAACGCGATGAGGTGATATGGTACCGTGATAGATCAGAGCATAGCGAGGGAAGGGAAGAGTCATTCATCAATAACTCGGGGAAGACTGGACGTAAGCAGTCGATGCACGTTTGGTCCCTGCACATATGTGCTATGACAGCACAGAAGGTGACAACCTGCATGATGTAGCGAGCGGACGTGTCATTGATTGGAAGGCGTGGACGTGGCCAAGGTTGAGCGAGTAGTTGTTTGAGGTCTTGCGCGAGTATCTTTGCCAGATGAGAAAGGAGAAGTGGCCGACTGCTAACCAGTCGAGACCACTTTTCTTCCATGGGGTGGCACAAGTGCTCCCAGCCGGAAGGGAGTGACGCATCTACGTCGACAGCGGCGATATCATATATCTGGTCAAGGTAATTGCACATCTCGTGCGGCTCCATTCCGAATTGCCTGGAAGCGAGTGAGAAATTAGCGTGGATGACCGCGGATATATTGAGGCCGTTGTCTAATGTTAGATTTCGGTTTGCCAACTTGGGGTTCGCCCTAAGAAAAAAGGTACGTTAAATACGATAGTATGCAAGATGATTTATTCAATCGCCTCACCTAGCTAGGTCCACGGGTTCAGAATCATAGAATATCGGACCCTGCCTCGCCGCGTAACTGTCCTCGCCACTAGCTTGGCTAGCCGTGTCACCATCTACGTCACTATCATCAATCAAGGAAGCTTGCTGGGGCAACCAATCATAAACTTGTTTTGTGTCGCGCTCTTTGAGTCTTCCTAATTGCACCAACCGCACAAGTGATCGACTTATGCGATCAGCAGCCACGGATATGACAGGAAGAGGATTGTGCTTGAAAATCTCCCAAAACGTGTGTGCCGAGGGGGTCTTCATGACTCTGGAAAAGGATGCACACAACTCTGAGGCACGCTTTGCACACCATGCCTCGAATGCCGGCGTGCCACGAGGTAGACTTTCCAAGGCTGCCAGTACCACAGCTGTGTCTGCAAACACGACTGACTGGGGCCGCTTGTCGGATTTATAGGCGAATTGTAGTCTTGCTGACGTCAATGTCAAAAGTTCGATTGATTCTACGTCGAGATAGGCTATGCGTGAGCAACAATGTGCGCAGGTTTTTGTCAGTAATGAATCAGAACATACCGTCTATTCCGATGTCACCGAGTTTGAGATGTAGAGCTAGTATGATGAACGGCAATTGCACCACCCAGAGATCACGGTTTTCATTGGAGTCCGGAAAGCGACTGGACTGCTTTGGGAGTTCAATAACAGCACAGGCATCTATGAGTGCTCGGATCATTTTAGGACGATTGTACGAAGAGATCTTCTTCGCCATAAATACCACATGTAGCACTAACAGCAGCTCAGCAAAGATATGCTTGCTCTCGGACCAAATATCTTCCCATTTGGCTTGTCTGTCGAGTAAGACCTCGATGAAGCGGTCGGCGTGCGCTTGCCGTATGAGCATAGAGAGAATAGAGGGCTTTAAACTTCTAACACGACGGAGAAGTTGCTCGGCTCGAATAGCGATATTGTCCACGAAAATGTAGGAAGAGACGATGGGGAAGAGGCGCCTGTCCATTAGGCCTACATATCGGCACCCGACGGTGTTGGCGATGACCTGTATGATGCATTTCCTCCGCCACTCGAGCTTATTTGGTGCGAAGAGCTTTTTTGAAAGCGCTGCCGCATCGTGGTCAGAGGCGGTAGCCATATGCCAGGCCACTGCAGATATGTCGCGGTCATCGGGTTTTACTTCTTTGGACAGGGTTGCTACTTCGCGATCTACCCAGAACCGACCAAATCCTACGGAGCGTATCCTCGGAGTCATCCAAAATAAGATGCGTTTCCCTATCCCCGAGATGTTTTCGACGTGCTCTGTGATTGAGGTCGCAAAATTATGTAGCGTTGTGGAGGTAGATCTGTCGTATATTAACCGCATTGTGGAAATGATGCTAGCCTTCAATGTCTTAGCTACCCATGCGATTGGGCCCACTACAATGGCAAGAAACCACTGGAACACTGCAAGAATGGTTGGGAGCAATGGGGACTTGTATGGACAATCTGCATATAACACGGGGCAGATTGTGGCTGCAAGGAAGAGGACAAGGGCAAGGCTGCCGACACCGGCAACAGCGCTAGCCACAGTGTTGTTCAGAGGATAAAGAAGGACAACGAGGCCAGCAACGAAGAGGATAACGTCGATTTGGATGAGAAGGGGAAGAATATTGATGAGGTTCGGGACTTGCCATGCGAGCAATGCATCATACCGCCATTGCCGTAGACCTGCGGCGTCTTGAATGGACAGATGCTGCGGGATCGTGAGCTGCCGTAACCATTGTTGCACTGTGATAATGAACGCAGCGGATACAAGTGCAAGGGTGAGGCTAACCATCCAGAGTACGTTCAGACAAACTATGGTTTCGCTCTGTACAAAGTCAGGAGGGGGTGAAGTCGGCGTAGTGGAGTTGATCAATCCCGAGGCAATCGTGAATGAGGACAGTTGATTGGATATCTGAGCAAGCAACTTGACAGATCTATCGTCGGGATCCTCAGTCAGTGCCTTGTATGATTCCACTGCGAACGGTGTGATCGCAGCGGACAGAAGACCGGCCTCAGAAATCGAAACGGTAGTGAGAATACGAGTTTCGTAAGCATTTCAGAAAAATAATCTTACAATTATGAGCAGATTGTCCATCTCTCCTTTCCACTTGTCGACCAAGCCTTTGTCATACTCGTTCCCGTGCTTCAAGATAGCCTGCCACGGATGTTTAGACTAGGTCAAATACTTTAGCAAAAGATTGCCTACTCTCTCAAGTTGTAGAGCATACCTTTGATTGAACAGTACTCCGCTCAGGGTTCCCTTGATCGTTGTTACCCGTGTTCTGAACCGGACCCGCCTTCCATCAATATGAGAACCATTCGTGTCGAAAGCCATGACATACCTTTTCTTCTACCGGAGGAGCTACCTCGTCTTCCTGGGGAAACTGTCCTGCCGGGGGACACAGCACCAAATCTTCTTCCTGCGCAGGTCCCTTTTCTTCTGCCGGGGTAGAGTCTTCCGATGGCGCCGGCATGGTGTTACACAACGAGTTGGATGGCAGAGCGATCGGCTATTGAGTGCAAGATTGAAGGTGAGTCGCTCAACCTGAGGCTGCCTGTGAAGTAGATAACCTAGCGCGCTCTACAGCCAGCTTTTAAGGTGACATTATGTATGCTGGGACGTTCGCTATCATCCGGACGCCCATCCCTGCGTTTCCTGTGACGATTCAGCCATCTTCAGTCGAACAGAATGTGACATGTCCCTGGAAGATTGTCAGCGCTGGTCGTTTGAGATACGGACCTGCTACTTACATCCTTTGACAGAAGCGAAAAGCTCTCCACAGCGAACATTCACTTCCCAAGATAGCCATATTGAGAATAGTTGAAACTGGAAAAGGGAAAATGCACTTATTAGACATCAGCGTCGGCGTTCACGTGAGTTTCGTCAGGAACCCTGAAGTGTGATAGTATGATAATTGACATGAAAAGGATGCGCCGATGGCTCCTGACTCATAGTGCATGCAATGATGGGGGTGCCACGAACTTGCAAACGTGTGCACCGTACGCGAGAATGATCCAAAATGTAGACATTCTTCGGTCCTCAATAGTTCACCAGTCAGACCATCCAACACTTTGTGGCCAAGACTCACCAATTCTCTGAATGCTTACAATCCTCGTCCATTCATGTACGGGGGTCACGGGAGCGTTCGAGCGACCATGAAGCTCAAACTTCCTGCGGCTGCGTTTGATTGTTCGGACATGCAGGGTAAAGGACGATATTGGGCAACTGGCAAGCTTCAGATAGTCAACGGCCGTCCCACACGTATGGAGACGCGTATGGACCCTGGTCACAATTGTATTGAAACCATTTGACACGGCGCACGATGGTGAGGGAAGAAGAGATGCCAGGAACTGCAAGCCGCGATCGCGAGAATCTCATTCGCCACCAGCCTCGGCCCGCCGTCCCGACAAATGGCGTGTAAACGCGCTTGGGGGCCGGAGCCGCCACTTGGATCCAACCAAAGACTTTGGAGCGAGCAACATTCGTGATCGCATGAAGCACGTATGGTATGCAGCGAGCAAGACACGCCGAATGAAGATTGCAGTCATGGTATCTCCGAGACTCCTACTGTCAAAACCTAAAGGGCACGAGTTCATAAGAAAGGAAATCATCACAACTCCCTCACCAGTGTCAAGCATCGTTTTCGTCATTTGCGGGTGACTCGACTGCTATCTTAGGTGGAGTAGACCTATCAGCATTCCCGGTGACCATGCTAGACTGCTACATGTGGCATAATCTATCAGCGAAGCTCAGGAACGTTCTTGAGAAAGGGGACGCACTGCAATAGCTGGGAACGGAACAACATATGTTCTATCAGCAGCTTCCGGGTACATTGACTGACTAGTGAACGAAGGCCAGCCCATGCTACCAGCCAAAGCGGCGCCAGCACCCGCAAACGACTGCGAAGGCCCTCCGCGCTCCGGTCCCCTGTTTCTGTTCAGACCATGGAGCTGTGTTCCCTGCTCGATGTCATCGCGACTTCCGTGGGCTGCAGTTGCATGAACCTGTAGATAAGGTTGCGGTTCAAGGGACGTTGTGGTAATTGGCTTATCGACCACGGGCCTGGGGACATTGACACTCATGGAATGCTCTTCAAGCACCTGGGCGTCTCCTGAGCTTGTATGCATCGCGTCGTCAAAGCGAGAGCTAGACGCGTGCCCTTCCACCGGATATCTCACAGTTGTGGCTGTGGGTGACTCTTGACCGTCATTGGCCGCATTCGTCTCTCGTACATCCACGTAGTAGCTCTGCATAGGCGCGGGGCCCTCGGCCGTGTTCGGATCTGCAGAAAGTGGCGGAAGTAGCATCGGGGTTGGCTGGTTCGTCAATGAGCGGAGTAAAGTCGCGAGATTGAGGCGGGGACGTAGAAGCGAGGAGCGTAACGAAGGAAGACCAGGAGAAGGTTTGTTCAGCATCTGGGTTACGGCCGTACCGAAGTACTCGATACATCTTGGGTCATCGATTACATACGCCATTACAGCGCAGATAGCGACAATTCGCATGATAAAGCAAGCAGATGCTTCGTCTAGAGAATGATCTGGCCAAGGCTGGTCGAGGAGTTGCTTGAGATCCTGAGCGAGCCGCTCTGCTAGATAACGGAGAAGAAGCGGCCGAGCAGAGTGAATTTGTTTGAATTGACCCCACATTCCATTGGCAACACAGCGGAATTGCCAATCTTGAGGAATTGACGCGTCCATACTATCCTGTCCGTCGTTGTGCATGATATCGTATAGTTGATCGAGGTAGTTGCACATATCCTTCGGTTCCATTCCGAGTCGCTTTGAAGTCAGCGAGAAATCGGCGTGAATAGCATCAATAAAATTGAGATCTCTCCCTCGAGTGGGGTTTGGGCTGGCAAAAGAAAGCACGTTGAGTGGGGGAGTGCACAGATATCTTCGGGGACCTTACATTGCAAAATCTGCAGGTTCTACTCCAGACTCGGCTTCAGAGAAGTTGGGTGCACCCTGGTCATCAGCCTCGCGTACTCCAATATACCTATCTTGGATTGGGTTTGTGCTATACGGAGAAGACATATTGAGCAGTGTGGTGTATAAACCGACTCATGACCTTACCTCGAGATATCCACAAGCTCTGCTGTAGATCCAGACTCGGGGAAGCTGGGCCCATTCTCGTCAGTTGCTTCTTCTGCACCGTGTCGGTCTCGATGGGGCCCGTCTTCAATGGCTGGGCTAGTACGTATCATCACTAAGTGGCATGAATATCAGGCTTGGGTAGTCAATGTCTCACCTTGTATGGTGCACTGTAGACACAGCTTCGTGAGGATTAGGCAAGCCCTGGCTAGCTGCCTCAGGTACGGCATGGACATCTTGCAGGGCAGCTTGGCCCTGACCGAGAGGCAAATACTGGAATACTCGCTCTGCATCATTCTGCCTAACCCTTCCAGAGCGCTGCAGCTGCTCAAGCGATCGACGTATGCGATTGACAGACGCAGGTATGACGGAAAGCGGATCCTGGGGATCGTCTTCGAGTGATTCTTTCTTCTCCACGAATACGGCAAATGCACTACACAATTCCCGAGCGCACACCGCAGCCCAGCCCTCGAACAATGGTGTCCCGAGCGGGAGACTCGCCAGCGCTGCAAGTCCCGCAGTTGTGTCTGCAAACAACAGCTGTTTGTCAAATTCATAGGCGAAATTCGACATAGCTGATGACCACGCTACAACTTCAATCGATTCTACATTGAGAGAAGCGATATGTGAGCATTTTTATCGTTATCATTTTTGAGATAACGCAACATACCATCTACGCCCAAGTCATATAAGTATAGCAAAACAGCCGGTGATCGCATTGCCCAGAAACGGTCCGCTTCAGTGTAATCAGAAGAGGACGGCGAGGGTACGGAAGTAGAGTCATAGTCTGATAGCGCTAGTTCGACAGCGTCGCGAGCATCTAAGAGTGTTCGAACCGTGTTGGGCTGAATTTGCTGTCGGATATTAGGAGAGCACTCTTCGGCCGCAAGCGCCACTCGGAGTAGTAACAGTAACACGGCAATGGCCTCTTCGTCACGATAGGTCTTCACCCATTCGTCTTTGCTGGCTAAAGGCAAGCCCTCGACGAAGAAATCGATGTACTCCGCCCGCACAAACATGCCTAGAGTAGAGGATTTGGTGGAAGCGATCCGGCGGAGAAGCCGCTTTGGGTGGGTATCGTCTGGATAGAAGTAGTAGATAGGGGAGAGGGGACGGATAGGCAGCGGGCACCCGATAGCATTGGCCATGACCTGGATGATACATTTTCTCTTCCATTCCCGGCTGTGGGTGGCGAACACTTCCTTCAGTGCTGGCAGGTCTTGTCCGGACGTTGTAGCGATGCCCCAAGCTACTGCAGGTATATCGCGGATATCGAGTTCTATCTTCGATAGCGCTTCACGCTCGCGATTCACCCACAAGTCGGAACCAGACACATCCAGATGCGGGGTGATCCACCGTACGGAAGATTGCATCCAACGGATGACCTTTTTCTCGCTCCCGACAACGTTGTACTTGAGAAAATACTTCACAGCCAGAATGACGAGCCGGCTGATCAACATGCATAAGGCCACCACAATGGCAGCACATCCTTGAAGTGCCACGATGGTCGCGGGGATGAGTGGTGTTTTGTATGGGCAGCGGTTAGACACGAGCGGAAAGATAGTAGCTGCGATAAAGAGCACGAGGGCAAGGCCGCCGACACCGGCAACAGCGCGAGCCACGGTGCCGTTCAGCATGTAGAGGAGGACCAGAAGGCCAGCGACGAAAAGGATGACTGATATTTGGATGACGAGGGGAAGGAGGTTGATTATGTTCGGCACCTGCCATGCAAGCAATGCATCATATCGCCACTGCCGTAGACACGCAGCCTCCTGTGTGGACAAATGTTGCGGCGGCATGAAATGGCGTAGCCACTGTTGCACGGTGATGGCGAAAGCAGATGACACGAGGGCCAACGTGAGGCTGACCATCCAGAGTATGTTCAGGCGGATTATCATTTCGCTCGGTATGAATTTGGAAGACGAGCTCGTCGGCGTAGTAGAGTTGACAGATCCTGTTGCATTCACTAACAGAGACAGTTGACCGGAAATCTGAGCAAGGAGCATGACAGATCTATCTTCGGGATCCTCTTCTAGCAGCTTGTACGATTCCACTGCGAACGGGGTGATCGCAGCAGAAAGAAGACCGGCCTTTTGAATCCAAAATGAGAACGTGACGGGTGTAGCGGACGAAACTTACGATTATGAGCAAGTTAGTCATCTCGTCTTTCCACTTGTCAACCAATTTTCCATCATACATGTTCCCGCATTCCAAAATGGTATCCCATGGGATTTTGGGCTGCGAAGAATCATCGCACTGGAAACAAATACAGGCATGAATTCGCTGACGTCTTTCATGTTGACGTACAACGCACCTCTGGTTGAGTGGAACCAACAGGGAGATCGGTGCGACCTGCATTCTGAGTCTGCGATGCCAATTCTTGATCAGTACGGGGACTTCCGGGGAGAGCCTGGGCATACCTGCTCTTTCTCTGTGGGACCTCCCAGTGGCATCGTCCCGTTACGCGACCAGCTAACCGGTTTTATTGGGTGGAAATTAGAAGTCGAGTTGTAGAGCCTCGGAAAGACGTGGTACAATGCAGCCACCAGTTATGAAGGTTCCCCTTGTGCACGGATAAGGTAAGGTTTCCGCGCTTGACGTTGCATTGATGTTCATTGCATCTGTCGAGCGGGTGGATAGAGTTCGAGCGGCAGGGTACCTGAGAGCATTGCAAGACCGCGGTGTGCAGCAATTCGTTGTTGCCTAGAGTTGAGCGTGTCCATGCGATAAACATTGGTCCGATTTTAACGGTACGCTTGCCCTCGAAAACGGTATCTAGTACAGCGTATGACTGGTATCTAGAGAGTGTTCGTGATAAGCGTTCATCCCGATGCACAGCTTCCGTTCATCCGTCAGCGGCGACAACAGATTCTTTCCTCCCCCTTCCAGGGTTAGCGCTCCGTTGCACAGATGCAACCCAGAAAGACGGATAGTGGCGGTACTTACAATGTGCGACAGGACTGAACGTATGGCCAGTGAGGGTATGACTGGCGCTAACCTGTGTAATTTGAAGCTAGTCAGACTGCATCATGCCGCACAGCTCCCATCACGAACGCACCGTTATCTTCCAGGCAAATCGGTTCGCTGTGTATGTGCTCTGCTGCCTTTGATGTTCGACAATGGAGGACATACGCTCGCTGCTCTTCCCTGATACAAAGTCATACCTTCGAATTTCATACCAGCTTCGATGGTTGTCTGCGATCGTAGTGCAGTACGGCCCGGAAGAGTTCGAAGGTTGACTTCCGCAAAGGTAAGATGCACGCTATTGGGCCTAAACGTCGCTGCTGTACGAAAATTCAGAGATAGAATCAGTGGGCGAATCGCGATGGCTGAGATGATTGCGGAAGCGTCTGAGGTACGAGGACCATGGTATCACGACATAGAGGCTGGTATCGAGCCTACACAGTTCAATGCTAGCGCAAGACGAAGATCATATGCTTATGTAATCCCGACATGTCCCAATTGAGCATTGAGCGGTAGATTTTCAAATTCACGACCGACGACATTTGCTAAGGTCTGCTCGAAAAGGACCCACAAATTGTTTGCGGTGATAATAATGATAATGACACAGCAAGCTACCCACTCGATATGACGTCTGTGGAACTGCACTCTATTCATGTGTCTATGGTGTACCGATATGCGGATGTATACTACATTGTGGTTGGAAACTTCAGCTGGCATATCGTTCCAGGTGCGTAGCTGTGGTGGTAGATCTGTTGTGATAAACATTCCGAAGCACGTTCTGCCCTCGATCATGGGTATTATTAATATCTGTCATCCATGTCTGGCAGAATTACTCTCAGAACTTTATCTATTTTATTTTAATCTAATTCTACTCATTTATATACCGCGTATATCCAGAACTTGAAGCTGCCAATATTCGCCACGATAATCGAGTGTTCAGTTTTGATTCACAGTGACGAATCCAGCTTACAACACCTGCGCTACGAGACCTCTGCGAGTACTACGTAGTACCCGGGAGCAGCTTGATGCGCCACAGCATAAACCCATCTCTATCGAAGGTACGACCCGTCCCGGCAACCTTGAGCAATTGCCGGAACAAGTCATCACTGTACCAGCTTTGGCTACCCTTGAACTGCTCTTTCCAAAGGGTGTACTGTTCGTCCTCCCTCTTCAGCTGACCAGAATCACGGGCTGAGGCACCCATTACCATCCTAAAGCGATATTTTGCAATACCATCGCGAAGGGGGTCATCGAGATCTCGCAAGATGTCAAGTGCTATCTGAGCATGTGCATCTTGTGTCTCCACGTTATTCAACAATGCTTTATCGATAAGGAAAGTGAGGTCTTCGCATATTGTGCACCAGACGGGAGCAACGTCACCAGATCCCTTCCAGTCTATGGGATGGCAGACCATACGGCATAGGTGGAGAGTTGACATAAGTGACATCGGGGGTTCTAGTTCGCGTTTCGCATGAATGTATTCCTTCCAATCATTAAGAGGAATGATAGAGACTATGATAACAAGCCGCGACGTCGTTGAATCATTGTCATGCAGTGATGAGATATGGCAAAAGACTCACGGTATTCAAGACAGCGCAGCAATATCTCCCCACATTCACCTGTTGCGATGACGTCTGATAAAGATAGAATACGGTCCAAGAATTGAGGAAGGGTGGCTATTTCATCGAATAGTCCTCGAAGGATGGCAAGCGAACCTTCTTGAGCGGCACCGTGTACACTGCTGTGGTCGGCATGCTTCTGATACGAAGGCAATGAACTGAGGAGAGAGAAACGGATACGGAAAAGCTCAAATCGTAGAGAGGGAAGACCGAGCGTCATCGGCAGCTGGGGGAAGACTGGGTTCAAGGGCTGGATACATGCTGCATCTTCATTTACATGGGCGATGGCAGCGCAAAGGGTAATGATCCGCATGATGTACCGAGTGGATACTTCATCGAGTGGGAGATCTGGCGAAGGTCGATTCAAAAGCTGTTCAATGAGATCCTGCGCGAGCCTCTGTGACACAGGGGGAAGAAGATGCGGCTGTTTCGAGTGAATGTCTCTGAGTTGGCGCCATAGTTCATTGTCGGTATGTCTTTCTATCCAGTTGGGTGGGAATGACGCATCTATGCCACGTCCGCTGTCGTAAGTGATATCATAGAGTTGATCGACATAGTGCTCGCGTGTTGACTTTGATCTCATTCCAAGTAGGCAAGGAGTAATCAAGACATCGCAAATGACCGTATTGCAGTCTCTCCCTGCAAGTGGATTTGGACTAGAAAGAGAAGCCATATTGATCAGTGTGCTATGGGAGTGCAATTGTCTTGAAACTTCACCTTACGAGATCCACAAGTACGCTGGTAGATTGTGCAAGGTGGTGAAGTTTTGCTGTAGACCCGGCGAGATCTACAGGTTCTTGGAGGTCGGATGCGTTGTTTTGAACATATCCAACTCTCTGACTAGCAAGGGACAAATCCGATGAAGCCAAGAGGCTGTTGCGGTAGCGTGAAAGCTGAGAATGAAGTGAGGGAAGACCGGAGCTCAGTAGCTGGGGGAAGACTAGTTCCAAGTGCTCCCGGGCCGTAGGCTCGCCCGGGCCCTCGCATAGATCCGTTATGACAACACAAAGAGCAACAATCCGCATGGTAAAGCGAGCAGACTCTTCGTTGAGTGGAAGATTTGGCCAAAGCTGATCGAAGAGTTGCTTAATATATTGAGCGAGCTTCTTTGCTAGTCGGGGCAGGAGATACGGTTGGCTAGAGTGGAATTCTCTGAAAGTAGACCAAAAGCCACTATCGTCGTCTTGTAGCTTATCTCTCCAAGTGGGAGGCAGTGATGCGTCTATGTCGCCGTCAGAAATGTCGTACAATTTGTCGAGGTGATCGCACATCGTTTTTGATCGAACCCCAAGAAGCCACGAAACGAGCAATACTTTGGCATGGATGATGTTGAAAAGATCGCAGTTTGCAACTGGGAATAGGTGTTGGCTAATGGAAAATTGGGCAAATTAGTTGATGTCTCGGGAAAGATACCCGTTACAATACCCATACCTTTCATGATCCACATATTCTAATGTAGACATAGCGAGATCTGCAGCTTGGAGGACACTGAGCAAATCTTCGCCAGCTACGTCATACTGGTTAATCCTTTGGCGTAAACGAGACGAAGTAAGGAAATTGATACGGAGGTCGAAAAGCTCATAGCGAAGCGAGGGGAGACTAGAGTCATTCATCAGTAGATCAGGAAACAATGGGTGTAAGCACTCGACACAAGCCATGTCCTCGCTGACGTGCGCTATGACAGCACAGAAGGCGATGATCCGCATGATATAGCGAGCGGAGGCTGTGTCGAGCGGAAGATCTGGCCAAGGGTGATTGAGGATTTGTTTGAGGTCCAGAGCAAGCCTCTCTGTTAGATGAGGGAAAAGGTGCGGCTGTTTGGTGTAAACTCTCATAAGCTGGAACCACAATCCGTTGGCAGTACATCTGTCTTTCCAACCCAAAGGGAGCGACGCGTCTACACCGTGATCGCAGTTGTCGGAGGTGATGCCGTATACTTGATCAAGGTATGTACACATTTCATCTAGCTCGACTCCGAGTTGCTTGGAAGTGAGCGAGAAATCGGCATGGATAGCATCAAAAACATTGAGGGCTTTATCAACATTCGGGTTTCGGCTTTGAAGAGTCAAGTTTTGGCTGGCGGAGGAAGGAGTTATGAGTAAATTGGCGCGACTGGATTAATTTGACAACTGTACCTTGCGAGGTCTACAGGCGCGTAATTCGATTCGTAGAAGATTGGACCTTCCTTGGTTGCGTCACTAGTCTTGCCAAGTGTGTCACTATCATCGCTAGATGTCGGATGGTCGCCGCTAGCGGCGTCACGGTACTCGTTCGCGGTGTCGTGGTATTCGCTATGTGCGAGATTTTGCCGCTTGGATCTCAAGGCAACCTGTAGCGAAGTTGGAATTCTTCTCGAGTCTATCAGACGTTTGAGTGATTGGTGTATGCGATTGAAGGCTGCAGGAATGACAGAGAATGGATCATTGTAGGAGATTCTTGAGTTGGTTGCTATACGCCTCTCCGCCCCACCGCTCATGAGTTTGTCTAAAACTGGCTCGCATCGGACGTGCAACTCCCAAGCACGCCTTGATATCCAGTCGTCGAATGATTGTGTACCGCGCGGGAGACTTGCTAAGATCAACCATGCCACGGCTGCAGCTGCTAAAACTTGCATCTTGTCTTCGTTGGAGCGTTCGGTGGTGAACTGTAAGTCCTCCCAAATCAATGCCAGCATATCAAATGATTCTATGTAGAGAGCAGAATGTGTGATTAGTGTCTTTGATGCGGTTCTGTCACGAAATACAAGATACCTTGTACAGCCAATTTGTCCATGTCGTCGTCTTTGAGATGTAGGCATAGCAAAGTGATCGGCAATTGCCGCATCTTCTGCAAGGGGGGTACCGTCTTGTCGGGGGAGTCAAGAGTCGACCAGGCTTCTACGGTCATGCGAAAGTCCAGGAGGGCTTTGATCATCGTGGGGCGCTGTTGACGACGTCTGTCTGTGGAGCGTTCCTCTGCCACGAATGCTGCACGGAGCATAAGTAGTAACTCCTCTGTGAACGTATCTGCATCGGCAGAGCAGACCTCCGCCCATTCATGGCGCGTGGGTAGAACATAGTTGAAAATACCGGCATGCACCCGGAGAACGAACATGCCTATAGCAGATGTTTTCCCATGAACAAGGAAGCGAAGTCGCTTTATGAGTGTCTCTTCTGCACGGGCGGAGGTGCTAGATAGGGGATACCCAGTAGCATTCGTCATAACCTGTAATAGACATCGCCTCCGCCACGCCCAAGAACGGCGAGAAAGTGCGTCTGTAAGCGTGGACCGGTCCTGCCTGAGCATCTCGAGACCCCAGGCCACTGCAGGTATGTCGGCAGATTCGGGCTTTTCTCCCTGGAGCGCTTCGAGTTCACGATCTACCCACATTCGGTTGTAACCAGAGATGTCCAGGTGTGGGGTGACCGACCATATCACATTTTTGAGCTGCCTCCAGCCCGGGACTGTAAAGTGGAGGAAGTCGAAAAATGCGAGGACGAGGTTCGATATAAACTTCCACGAAACCACCAACGCATCGGCCAACCATCCGACCCGCGTGCAGTGGAGTGTTTCGAAGGTTTCAGAAGTTGTTTTCCCCATGAACTTCCAGAAAGATACGAGAACGGCTACCAACCATCGGAGACCCGCGGTAGTCGTTGGGATGAGCGGTGACTTGTACGGGCATCTGTCGTAAACCAGAGGCGAAAGTGTAGCTGCAAGGAATAACAGGAGGGCGATACCACCAACACTGGCAACAGCATTGCCCACAGTGACATTCAGCGGGTAGAGCAGGACGATAAGGCCAGCAATAAATAAGGTGACGGCGGCCTGAATAAGGAGAGGGAGAATATTGATTATATTTGGCACTTGCCACGCAAGCAACGCGTCATATCGCTGCTGCCGTAGATAGATAGCATCTCGAATGGACAGGTGTTGCGGCGGAGTGATACGTCGTAGCCATTGTTGCACAGTGATGATAAAGGCAGCGGAAACAAGAGACAGGGTGAGACTGACCATCCAGAGTAAGTTTAAACGAATTATTGTCTCGCTCTGGACGAAGGGGTCAGGAGATGAAATAGGTACGGTAGAGTTGGCAAATCCTGGAGTAAAGGTGAACGAAGATAGCTGACTGGCGATTTGGGTCAGTAGCTGGACCGATTTATCCTCGGGGTTCTCCGTCAGCGCCTTGTATGATTCCACCGCGAACGGAGTAATCACAGCAGAAAGAAGGCCAGCCTTGAGCGAGAGTCAGAACATGACCAGGGGGTGGACGCTTCATGAAAACGTACAATGATAAGCAGGTTATTCATCTCCTCTGTCCACTTCTCTCTCAAGCGTTCATCGTACTGGTTTCCATGTTCCAGAATTGTTCCCCAAGGACTTTTGGGCTGTGACTAAGCTGCGGAGTAAGACCTCCGATGCCCCCCTGCACACACCCAAAACACACCTTTGCGTGAGTATCCTGAGTCTGCAACGCAGGCCCGAGGTCAGCGTGAGACCTTCTAAGAGCTCTGAGAGTACAACATACCCGTTCCTTCGACATAGCTGGAAGTGACGATATCACTGACGAAGCGCTCTGTAATTGAGTAACAAGTTGGAGCGATCCTTGTGCAACCTGGGCAGAGGTCCAAGAACGTCGCTCGATTCGACCGCAGGTTTTGGGATGTCGATATGGCTATAAATAGGGACAGAATTTTCCTGTGCTCGCGCTGTAATGGTTACCACGACTATTGACCGTAAGGCCGAGGTTTGAGATAAAGACGTGCGATACCGGCTCATAGAGTCCAACCAGCGGTGCCAGCCAATTGGCGAAGCTCTAGCGACGGTTCTTCCATGTCTTCAGCGACATACAGGAAAGATATCTGCTGTAACATATCTCTGGAAGATGTTATTTGACAGCGTCCATCTGAACTCAAGTAATCCATTCCATGCATCTGCTGACGGAAGCAATAAGTTCTTCGGAATGACTGATGCAGCGAACCAATGTGCACGAAAGGGACACGGAGACGACACCGTGACATCCAGTAGTTCCCGCGTCCCGAAGGACAACAAGCTGTGCTAAACATCTTCATGAGTTCAGGAAACGAGAGGAAGGACGATGCATTCACCAGGAGAAGATGTACGTGTGTCTCTTGTTAGCAGTGCGAATCATTATTATTAGACAGCTCAAACCACGGCTGCTAGTGTAGTGGGAGTTACACTTGACGAGAAGGCACGTTCGGTAGCTTGTGGCCAGCAGTGACGGCAATACCAAGTATCACTTTCCGTTGCTGGTATTAGCCATCTGTGAATATGAGCCCGCGTAACTTGACAGAAGACCAAGGAATGACGACGTACAGGCTATCGCACACCCGTCCGTGCCTCTACTTCCGAGTCCCCATACTTGATGGCATGCGTCGTCATGTCGGTTGCATGTCGGTGACAGTCGCACCCTATCGATAGCGATTTAAAACACTTTGACTCTCAAGTTGTGGTGCGCATAATCAGGTAAAGTGGGAATTTATAGAGCTGAAGCTTGAAGCTTAGAGCTAGAAAGATATTTCTACGCACAAACTTCAAGCTTCACATTATTGTCGAGACTCCGAGCGAATTCCAGCATTGAGCGTTTAACGCTGAACCTAAATTCCATGGCCGACGGCCCGACCCCGCCGCCGCCCACGACGACCTCAAGCTAATTTCCTTCGTCGATTTCGCATTCGACGTAAACATGCTGTATAATATAGTCTTACCTGCAGCCTATATCTTCCCGCGACGTTCTTCTATATATGCCTCGTACAGCATGCTCCGGGTAAGCAAAAGTCGCTGCGCAAATGTAAGAAACTGATGAGTATTTTGTATGTAGCCTTTATGCTGCATCACGTCTCGAATCATCCGAATGCACAATGAGGGTGGTGGTGGCTGCGTGACTTGGATAGTAGTCTGCGTACTCTGGTCCGTCTGCGTTCTTCTCCATGAGCTGATAAATTTCGAGGTTGAATCTGAGCAGACAAGGCCATGTGATACTTCCTGGACGTACTAGTCAAGACGCCGGAGGAGTGACGCCTTCGCTTGCTCTCCTCCACATCATCCACGTCGGCCACCATGTCCAGGTCAACGCTCCCTGTGCTCGCCCTGCCACACCCACTCATATTACTTCCAACCGGTCGCATCACTCTCCCAGTCCAACGAGGCATCGGCGAGACGTTGTTAGCTCTCGTACAGGAGTCCGAAGTTCAACCCATTGTCGCCGCCGTCCCTGTGACGTCTCCGAACGGACCTCTCAACTCATGGGGCACCTCTGCACGGATTCTACGCCTCATACGACCCCAAGCGCGAAATCCACGGCAGCCATACTTGCTAACGCTTACTGGTATCAATCGCGTTCGCATCGTCGACTCCGCACCCGATGTTTCGTCTGATTCTTCCCCAGCGGACGTCCACCATGGTGTAGTCGAACGGAGAGTCGAATATGCACCTCCGGACGGTATACCGACCATGGAAGCGGTCATTAAGTTCAAAGCGGCGGCGCTAAAGCTATTAGAGCAGCTAGCACGGGACACCACACAGCAGGTGAAGCGGGACTCGTATAACAAGGTCGCAGTCATGATCGAGGAGACTTCGGATACAAAGGCTGCATGGATGGCTGATGTTATGGTATCGAATGTAAATGGCGAATATCTAGACAAATTAGGTGAGTATTGAATATTGATCGCATACTTTACGGTTCGCCTTGGCGCTCTCTCTTTCTCACATAGAAGATCCTCATGTGAGCGAAGCATTTGCACGCATGAGGCTTTCTGTGGAGATAGAGAGGCGGGTTACGGCGCGCATCTCTACCTCGTAAGATATAAGACCACTGATGTATTGATTCACAGAGTACCTCTCTGCGGTCGACGTCGACGACCGGCTGCGCCGCGCCACCACCCTTTTCGTCAAGCAATCTTCTATCTCCGAAGTCTCAAAGCGGATAGCACAGTCCGTCGACGAGTCACTGTCGAAACAGCAGAAGGAGTACTTCCTACGACAACAACTCGCCGCTATCCAACGCGAGCTGCAAGACCTCCGACGAACTTCTCCTGCTCTCAATAGCGGCATGACCAACAGCAAGAATAGCCCCGGCCAGGGGACAGGCGCCCCGGTCTCAGAGCTCGACGACGAGAACGCCGAGGTCGAAGATATGGCGGACATCAAGGTGAAGATCGAGGCGATGGTCAAGGACAGCGAGGAAAGGAAGATGGCTGTAAGGGAGTGGAGACGGTTGAAGCGGATCCCGCAGGGCAGCGTAGAGCATGGTGTAATACGGAACTACGTACGCTTCCATCTCCGATTTTGCTAAGTGAGACATTGACCCTCTCGCAGCTGGAATGGCTTACCGCCGTCCCTTGGCCCGGCTCGTCTACTACCGCGCCTTCCAACGCGCTTGAAACGTTGCGCGACCGCGCTTTCCTCAAGAATGCCCGCAAGCAGCTCGACGCAGACCATTTCGGGCTCGAGAAGATCAAGAAGCGCCTCATTGAGTATCTCGCAGTCGTGCGCCTCAAAGCGTTGCAGATCGAGCAAGAAGAGAAGGCAGAACAGAGTGCGCTGGTCCTTGCGCCGAAGGTCCCGTCTCAGGTTGAGGTGCTGCAACAGGAGCCAGAGCAAGTAAAGGTTTCCGTTCCGCCTCGGGCATCGCAGGCCAAGAGGGTCAAGGGGCCTATCCTGCTGTAAGTGCCCATAATGATATCACGGGATGGGTTTTGACAATATTACGGTATCTCAGCTTTGTTGGCCCTCCTGGTACGGGTAAGACTTCGCTTGGACAGTCAATCGCACGTGCACTCGGACGACCGTTCCAACGGATATCGCTGGGCGGGGTACGTGATGAGGCAGAAATTAGGGGCCACCGGCGGACGTATGTCGCAAGTGGGCCGGGCATGCTCGTTCAAGCGCTACGAAAGGCTGGGCGGCCAGATCCTGTCATTCTGTTGTGAGTTTTCTCGGCGAAGTTCACATGAAGGTGAATTTAAATTAATGTTATATTCTAGGGACGAGATCGATAAAGTAGGCCACAGTAATTTCCACGGCGACCCAGCTGCAGCTCTGCTCGAAGTCCTCGACCCCGAGCAGAATCACACGTTCAATGTATGGACCTTCACTCTATCCGTTGACATATTCACTTACCTCAAATATTCAGGATCACTATATCAACGTGCCTATCGATCTCAGCCAAGTCTTGTTCATCTGTACCTCCAACACTCTGGAGACGATATCTGCTCCTTTACTGGATCGCTGCGAGATTGTCCAGTTATCTGGATATACGTACGATGAGAAGATGCACATCGCACGGAAATTCCTGCTTCCGAAGCAGTTGCAGGCGAACGGCCTCTCGAAGGAGCACATCACAGTCACAGATCCCGCATTGCTGCATGTCGCTACGCGGTATACACGCGAAGCCGGCGTACGCTCTCTCGAGCGCGCGATCGGCGCCGTCGTGCGCTACAAGGCCGTCGAGTGGGCCGAGCACATCGACGCAGACAGTGGCGCCGGCGTGAAGGAGTACAAGGACATCGTGGACGAAGCGGACCTCGAAGGCATCCTCGGGCCGGAGCGGTGGGACGGCGAAGAGCGCGAGCGCGAGGAACGCCGCGGCGTCGTGTACGGGCTCGTCGTTACCGGCATGGGCGAGGGCGGAATTCTCCCCGTCGAGACGATCGCGGTGCCCGGAGGCGGGCGGCTGAAGTTGACGGGCAGCCTGGGCGATGTGATCAAGGAGAGCGGGGAGCTCGCGCTGAGCTGGGTGAAGACCCATGCGTTCGATTTGTGTATCACGAACGCGCGGTCGCAGGATCCGCTGAAGGTGCCGCATGCGATCGATATCCATTTGCATCTACCGTCGGGTGCGGTGAAGAAGGACGGCCCTTCTGCGGGCATAGCGATGGTGAGTACAGTGCATGTCAATTTTTAGTGCTTCAATGTTGAATATCGTCTCTTTCTTCAGGCATGCGCTTTCGTCTCACTATTGACCGGTGCCTGTGTTCCGACCAACATCGCTATGACAGGCGAGGTACGTAGCTCCTTCCATGCACCTACGTTCGTAAGTAATCTTATACACTTACCTAGATCACCCTCCGAGGACGTGTCGGTGCCGTCGGCGGTATTAAGGAGAAAGTCCTCGGTGCCCACCGCGCCAACATCACCAAGGTCATCTTGCCTTGGGCGAACCGTAAGGATGTTGAGTATGACGTTCCCGCGGAAGTGCGCGGTGCGATACAGTTCGCGTTTGTGCGCACTGTCGAGGAAGCATTGGAGGCGGCGTTCGGAAAGGGGACGTTGGGTTGGCGGCCGAAGGAGGTCGTCCTGGAAAGCAGACTTTGAACGCCTGTTAGCTGTTCTCTGCGGTCATACCCGGATTTCTGGAATCATACACTTTGTAATAAGTATACAGCATACCAACGGATTGTGTATCATCTACGTCTTGTATCGTCTATACTGTATTCTATCTCTACCGTCCGGAACGCGCCAACATTGAACGCATGCTCACAGACAGTTCCGCCTGAAAGGTGTCTCACGGGGATATGTCGTCTACAGTGGTGAGCACGAGTATGCATTAAGAAGTATATTACTTGGAACATGAAAGGCGGGAGGTGTAGGTATATCTGTTTACAAGATACATGTTCACTCCATGAGGTAAGTAGATGAGAAGCTCCCTTCAGGAGCCGATGGACCCAATACGAAAAATGTCGTACTACAGAAGCTGCTAGCCGATTATGCAGAATCGTAAGATGCAGCGCCACGAGGATGGAGACGGAGAGAGCGAAAACAAGTTGACGAGGGCCAGTGATACATCGGTAACAGGCGTGTGGGATAGAGGAATGAGAGAAAGAGAAATGAAATGAAAGCAAAATAGTCCAGCCGAAGAAAATGAGGCAGGCGACACTCTACTGCATGCATGATGATGCCTCCTTCAGAGGCGGGCGTGGATGGGCGTAACAGGCATTGGACATTGGACATTGTGACGAGAAAGAGAAAAAAACAATTGCGACTCGGAAAACATGAATGAACTAGGAATGAGATAAAGACGGAAGTAGTCTACTTAGGCGGTTGCACGCTTTACATGCTGGAAGAAGAGATTCAGATACATTGTCACTTGGTATTGTATGATGAACTTACCTCCCGAGCCCATCTCTGCACAACCTTTGTTGAACCACTGTAGCGCTTCCCGCGCAATTCACTGGCAATCCACTCGCTCAAAAGCAGCTGCTTGATCTGGCCGTTCGGGAAGGCGGACGCGAGATCGCCGATAAGACCGAACACCAACTTTGGTGTGGACTCCGTCCTCTCACTATCTTGGATGGCACGTTGAGAAATATCGAGTATCACGGACACATAAGGCCCTAGCGCAGAAACTGTCGAAACATTGGTGAGATAGGACAGGAATATGAAGGAAAGTTCATTTCTCGCACCTTTCTCAGAATCCTTGAAGCCGGACACGATACCGGTGAATGCTTCCAAGATACCCTCGCGAAGCTGAGCAACATACTCTACGAGCTCGAGGTCCAACTATATCAATGATTAGAATCTTCCCTAGAGTAATAGAAATCCTGCTAAACGTACTGGGTTTGGCGTCATCATGCCTGCTTGACGCAGTACAGTGACGGTGGCATCAAGATACGGCTCAAATGCAGGTCCGATGGCCAGAGCAATATCACCAAAGCATGACAAGATCGTGATTTTGACATTGCGGTTTAAGACCTCGCTCTGAAGATTCTCGAAGAGCACAGTCATGAAAGGTCCCGCGTACTGAGTAGTCTCCTCGGACATCGCGCGCGCGATATCACCGATCACACCAACTGCCACAGTGCACAATTGGGAGTCTTCGTGGGCCTTGAGCGCCGGGTGCAGGAACGGAAGGAACGCCGGAATGTACGGTGCGAAACCCTTCTCGAGCGCTGAAGAGACTTTAGTCAAGCGGAGACGATTAGGTAACGAGAGCACATACCTGCAGCAAGGGAACCTACTACGAGGAACGCATCCTCTAGAACAGTTGACGTCTTTCCGGCTGCTTGGATCAATTGAAGAAGCAGCGTCATGATACGATCAGCAAGCGGGTGCACGCCATTGCCAAGCTTGCGAATGATGCTCTGAGATGGACAATAGGCTCAGCGTCTGATATGTTTGTCGCGGAGATGATACGCACAACAAGTACGGCACAGAAGCTGCCCTGAAGGTCGTTCCAGTTGTTACGGTCATCGACGCCCAGTATTTGATTCTAGGTGCGGATGCAGTCGTTAGGTATATTCTTTGACCAGTATTGTCGAGACCTACCTGCATGCTCAGCAGCTGCTCCATCCTGAAGAGAATGTTGACCGCGGTGTTTTGAACAACGGTGATGGTATCTGGAGGCGCGTGGATCATGTAAGATGTGATCGACTCATACGCAGACGTCCGATAGTTGCCCTCGTTAGAGGCACTGAAATAGACCTTTAGTGTGCATTGAATAACATCGATTATCGGAACTTACGTTTCGGTGACCTTCAAAAGGGCTTGTACAATTCCTTCGTAGTATCGCGACAACGGCGAACTTTGCATATCATCGGGGCGAGCTTCGTCCAATCGCTCACACAGGTTCATCAACGCCCAGCAGCTGTTCGCGACGATACGCGGAGCATCACTCAAGCTGGCAACAAGCGCGGTGACCAGTTCATGTAAGTGGACGTCAGGTTGAATCGCTTCAGAGACAAGCTCGCAAATCCTTCCGAGCGTCCAAGCGGTCGTGTCCTTCACATGGGTGTTTTGGTCTCCCAACATCTGAATCAGAATGGGAAGGGCCTGAGTGACGAGAGGAAGGATGCTCTCGCCGGTGGGACCGTCTAGGATCGAGCCAAATGCCATGACAGCGGCCTCACGTTGATGCCAGTCCTGGCCGCGAATGTTGGCTTCGATAAATGGAACCACAGCTTGGACGATCTGGTCGCCAACTGCTGTCGCAAGCAGCCCCAGACATGTGCCGGCCGCCATCGCGACATTCCACTCGTCTTCATCTGCATCCTCGTCTTGCTTGAGCAGGAGGCTAAGAATGACGGGGAGGATCTCCGGAAGAGCGGTCCTCGCGAAGTTTTGGCACTCAATTTCGGGGACCTCGCCGAATTCCTGGGCCTTAAGCATAGTCAGCACCGCTGATAACCCATTCGAAAGAGGTGAGTCAAAACCGACATCAGACATCTCCCAGTTCAAATCTGCCTCCGTTTCGGCAACAGTAGACCAGAATTCAATCGCTTGCAATGCGATCGCTTCTTCCGAGTGCTTCATACCCATGACTGTCAACTGGAAGAAATTTTCAGTATCAGGATGAAGATGCAGGATGCGTCGTTACGTACACCAAACAAGGCACGCTCCATGTAGAAACCCATTTTCTCGTAATAGAGAGTCATAATCTTCACTAGCGCTTCGAAAGCTCCAACCTGGACTTGAACCGAAGGATTCTGCGTCGCCTCGCAGACGACTTGCATGATGTAGTTCCTTTCACCCTGCATATATGTTAGCGCGTGTCATACAAGGTCATCAGCGCATGCTTACCTCGCGCTCGAAATTTGCGCGAACGAACTCGAGCGAGTTGTTGAGCGCGACGATTGCAGCATACTGGACTTCAGCGGATGGCTCTTCCTTCCGTGCACCGTGGATCACGGCAGTCAGAATTTGATTGGAGCGTGCCGCTAGGAGCTCAGGTTTCTGAATAGGACTGTCAGATATAGAGCCCCAAATGAGATAATCACTACTCGCTATCGATTCGCAGATGTAGCCGATGGCTTGCAAGGTAGCGACTCGCAGCTGTATATTTCCTTGAGAGTTCATGAACCCAAGCAGGATCTCAATCACGTCGTTCCATTGTCCAACAGGGAGTTCGATGGCCGCAATGGCAGCGATGAACTGTGCCGCTACTTGTCCGACTTTGTTATTGGCGGAGGCCAGAGCTTTCAATGTCTCTTCCTTTATCTTGTCGCGCACTGGTGAGTCGAGAGAAAGCCAACGAGTCGAGTATTCAGTTTGCCGGGCGGCCTCCTAGACAAGTGAGGGGCAATTTATAAGGTAACGAAGAGGATACTGAATGATGCCAGATGCTTACTCGGGCGGTCAACGCATTCTTCAGCGCGAGACCGGCTGCATTCCGTACATGTGGGGGTGACGACTCATTATTGAGCTCAGTAGAGAGCATCAACATGTAAGCCGGCTGGAGCGTCGTCAGACAGGCCGCAGTTGAACCAAAATGCATATAGACGCACGTAATTTTCCCTGGACGCAGCCTCCAACTTGTTTGTCGCATCCTGACGCGTATGCGCATCTGGCGACACGAGGAAAGAGGGTAATTAGTATGGATGCTGTGAAATACACGAGCAACGGCGATGCAGGAGGAGGGTTTAGCGCACCTGCTGATAGCGTGTTCGCGAGCAGTTCACTAGCATTCATGTTGCAGAACGTGAAAGATGCTGAAAGAGAGGGTTCGGGAGAGAAGTGAGATTCGTTAAGGAGTGTTTTGAGCGAGATGGAAGTCAGGAGCAAGGTGTTTTTGTACGTACAAAGATGAGAGGGTGGCGGTCGACTGGGTTGAGGGAAACAAGAGCCGCGTCGGATTTTCAAAGTCTGCAACCTGCCACACTACTTTCATCACCGCCCTTCCTGGCCACTTTCACCTGGTAAATATTTTTATTGTGGTATTGTATCGTCTCACATGGCACACTGGCTGATGACACCTTGGCCATGGCAGATTTTGACTCATCCCGAGCCTGTTGTTGGCACACTACCGCCGGCCATAGCAAGCCTCATACTATAAGACGCTCGAGCGAAAGATTCCGACATGGCAGACAGAGTGCGTCCATAGCTACGCCATTGTGATTCTCACGAAGGTTCTCACTGATATCACTAGGGACGCGGTGGCGGTAGGGGCATGCGAGGAGGGCCAGGCGGCTCACGCGGCGGTCGTGGTCCCCAGCCGACTATGGACAAGCCAAAACGAGAAGCGATCCTAGACCTCACGAAGTATGTGAACGAAAGAATACGAGTCAAATTCAGTGGCGGACGTGAAGGTAGGGAAGACTGTTCATTGCCATTCACCCACGACTTATTTTTTACCATACAGTAACCGGTGTGCTCAAGGGTTTCGATCAACTATTGAATCTTGTGCTTGATGATGTCGTAGAAAATTTGCAGACTGGTGAGTTGACACATCGTTGTATTTTGCGCATGTGAAACTAACTTTGGTCAAGAATCCGAACCAGCGACACGAGCCTTGGGCCTGGTCGTCCTACGTGGGCCAACCATCACTCTGCTCAGTCCGGTCGATGGATCTGAAGAGATCGCCAATCCTTTCTTGACGCAAGAGTCGTAGCCTGGAGTCATGACTCTCTATTTGCTGCTCCGCAACCCTCGCTGGAGACCGCTGCTCTGGGACCCTTGGACTGTTTAGCTATTGCAGAGGCATGTACTATAGTTGTATCTGACAATGTGAAGGTGTGTTGCGATAGGATTCTTCATGGCGGTGATTGAGACTGTCCTACAATGTCATGCACAGACTCGCCACATAAATCAACATCGTGCACACCATGTTTTGGAACGTATTTTTTCGAGGCCGTGTATCAACCAACCAAGTACATCTATGGGCGTATCAAAATTATCCTTTCCCCCGCCTACTCTCTGAGCTTATTCATGACCTCGCCTGCTCCTTTTTCACCCGTTCCAAAATTTCTATGGCCTGCAGTGACAGTGCAACTCCTCCGCTCAGCGGAGCATTGGCGGGCCCGTCTCCTCCAAAAGCGCGTGTCTTGGCGATGATCTTGCTCCCGCAGCCTACCCGTTGAAGGCCGCGCAGAGCCTCGATCTCGCGCTGAATCCTAGCGTCCTTCGATGCCTTGTCGGTCTCGAGGAGCTCAGGAGTTCTGAGCCGGCAGACGCGCGCGCCATCGCGGGCGAGCGTCGATGGCTTGACACCTGCTGAGGAGAACATTGACGCAATCCGGGCTTGGATGGAACTGGAAAACCCAGAAATGTCAGTCGAGAACGGAGGATACGCGGAGAGTAGCGATTGACCTTCCAGAAGCAACACACTGCTGACGAGAAACTCGTCGAGTATCGTCGGTCTTCGAGACCGCGGCTTCATTGGATTTCGCATCGCTCGTATCAGTGGGCCTGGTGCAAATATATCAGTCTCTCCAAGAGCAAGAGGATCCAGCATTGGCACTCACCTGCTGCCACCGATTCTGGCACTGTTTACATCGCGTCTGGGCGGAATTGCTCCGGTCACTTTCAAAGCGCCTTGGAGCTGCTCCATGACCGCCTTCTTCACCTCAACAAGCGAGCTCTCTACATCTGACGTCTTCGTGGGAGCAACGGTTATGCTCTCCACTGGGTCGTCAGATAGGGCGATGCTCGGGATGAGTGGGTCGTCACATGAAATCGAATGGATGCTGGGTGTAGCCTGTACACAGGCAGTCTCTGAGACTAGGCGTATGATCGCGTCTGCAGGAACGATGGTGGCATTATAATCCGATTCAACGACTGGAGTAGGAGCTGGGACTGAAACATGAATTGGAGCTGGGACTTGGACGGAGGGGGCCTCTGAAGCTTTCGGCTTGACCACTTTCCTGGCGGGGACGGGAACTACTTTATTGACCTGGATGTCCAATAAGCATCACGCAATACCAAGACAAGAATCCATGCGTACTTTGATACTTCCAACTCGCCTCGCCGAAGGTTCTACTGGTCTTCGCACCGAAGTCTTCATCTCCGGGACCTTCATAACCACATCCTTCGACTTGTTGTTGATACGCACATTCGTTTGATTGGGCTACACCAAACAAGACACCGTCAGAACATTTCACGAAAAGGACTGTGTTCGGCATACTTGGAACTTCGGGGCAAGAGGCACTCGCTTCTTCTCTGAAGCGAGGGGAGAGCAGATTGAGGGCCTCGCCGTAGGCTTGGCCCTGGGAGTGGTGGTCTTTGCTGGCGCAAGAGTCCTTGGATATGCCTTTATTGCCTGCTTCGCCGCAATCGTTCGATCTGGGATTGTTCGGGAGGGACCCATCTGTGCTGCTTGTCGTACTCGAACTTGCTTCTCAGGTGGGGGTGTCGGTGGAGGCGTAGGCAACTGACGGGGTGTCTTAGGCCTTGTTAAAGCAGGAAGGGCTCTTCTGGTCTGCGAGGCTGGCGCGGCTGCCTTGCCACCACTAGTCCCTGCGATCGGGGTCTGCGGCTGACGAGATTTGGGCAATACCGATGCGGCTGACGGACGGATGACACTCGGAGACTTTGCCGTTGCAACTCGTATCGGAGTACTGAAGGCGGGTTTGGAGACCTTCCTGGTGGACTCGGGCATTGTCGATGGGCTAGGACTGGTCTTAGGCGTGGTTGTCGCGCCCCGGCTACGCATCTTCAACGCGCGAGCGGATGATGGCGACGGGGAGGCCTCTCCCTTGTCAACGAAGATGCTCCTGATATTGCGAGGGGTGTGTAGGACAGTACCCTTGACGCGTCGATGGAAGGAGTTGAGCGAAGGAACCACGAACTCTGACTGAGGGCTCTCCATTTGTTGGCGGGTTGCTGAGGCTTGCGAGGATTGATGTCGTGGTGGACTGGTAGAGAGATGCTGCAGAGTAGGGCCTCTCTGCACAGCTGTTTAAGAGGCCTGTAGACCTTGCCCCTGGCTGTCATTGAGCAGCTTCTGCCGCCATCGTGCCCGACGGCGGGTTGCCTATTATCATTGTCTCTCGCACCATGCCCACGGCAGCTCTGCTGCATTCGTCATCAACCAGTAGCACATCTTCGGACTGCCGTCTCAGTATTCAAGGATATCTGTTTTGACCAAGGGGGTTAGAAATGGTCTTTACATCTCACCTTCCGGGTGACATGTTTGAACATTGTACGAGGAACGCCCAACGCGCGCTCAGTAATCTATCGTCAATGAGACCTGCAACTTCAGCAAAGGGTAAACTCTCTGCTTAAAATGGGTGCCATATTGTTCACCTTGTCTCCACAAGCTGAAGCCGCAGGTCCCGCATAAAAACTGCACAAATGATTGGGATTCAATGCACAGACAATACGGCCCCAAAAGCGTCCACAGTGGCAGTCATCACCTGCCACTATTGATCTGGATTGCCACCAGCCTCGCATATCTGCTTGAAGTCGCATGGGCACCTTCTTGGCTGGTCTACAAGACATAACGCTTGATTTGTGTCACACCTAGTACTGTCAGCCGTCCTCACGCCACAGACCCAACCTCCGACTGGGGTACGTTCGGATTCCGGGTAGTAATCCGATCTTGCATCTCCCTCGAGCATATTTAAGCTCGTTGCCACCGATCAGGATGACCGAGATCCGTGATACAAGAGGTAGTTCGCCCAATTTTAGTATATTCCAGAGTTCCGAGGTATACCACATACAAACCAGAAGTCCATGTCCTTCCTTCCGACATCGCTATGTAAAATAAACCCGTTCCTAAAGTCCCATTCATCGCCTCTTAATCACGAGCGGGACCTTCGCCGGTCTAACGGTGCAAACGCTACTCAGTCAACCATGCGTCTGCTCCAATTAACATGAACACTCACGAAAGCGTCAGACCATGCTTCGCCTTCAAGATCCGCTCTCTCTTATCCTCGAGCGACTCGCCCGCGAACTCGGGCTCGTCCTTCAGCTCGATCTTATACTGCGAGACCAGCATCGTGAGGATAGCGATGCCTTCAGTCTCGAAGAACCTGCAAGAGATGCGGAAAGTGGGGAGTCAGATCCATACCCCATGAAGATGAGCCTGATTACGCACCGTCGACCGAGGCAGGAGCGCGCACCGCTGCTGAAGGGCAGGAACGCGTCCCGCGGCCAGTCGCCGAGGAATCGCTCGGGCTTGAACGTGTACGGATCGTCCCAGTAGCGCGCTGCGATCAAACAACCAAAAGGCGCTCTCTTAAGACACGAACATTTTGAGGGTCAATATTAGATACGTACAGTTGTAGTGCAGCCCGGGCACGTGGAGTATGATGGGAGAGTTTGCGGGAACGGGGACGATTACAGGATCGCCAGCCACGGTGCTGGTCGTAAGGGTTGTGTCCTCTGCGGCGTATTTGGGGATAGCGATGACCTATACCATGTGGTTGATTCAATGGGGATATCAGGCTGAGTATTATGAATAACGTACTGGAGGGTACATTCTGAGTGTCTCGTAGAAAACACTAGAGTACCGTAGTCAGTAGCAGCAAAGAATATCGAGAAGAGTTGTATAACGCACGCCATGGAGTAGGTGAAGGAATCCATATCCGCATATGTCTATTATGGTCACGATAATCAGTGACATAGACGTGAGATGTTTTAAGCGATGAACGCACTGGTATCCTTCCGTCAGGTATTACGCTCTTGATGTGCTGGTAGAGCTTTTCCTGTTCATCTTGGTACAGCGCCAGTAATCCGAACGTGAAGGCAAGAGTATGAGCGGTCGTCTGGAATGTGCATGTTAGTATCTAGTCACAGTATACGTATGCCGTTGCATGATCAAAGTACCTCATGACCTATGCAAGTATGTTTAAAGTTGAGCAACACGAGAGGAATGAAACGCACCAGCCAGCAAAAAGATGAAAATATTGCCTAAGAACGGTAATTCACTTGCACTGGATGATAATATTTGTTTTAAGATGACATACCGAGGAGTTCCTGGTCAGTCAATTGAGCCTCTCCTTCATCCAGATCGCTGGCATCCAGGAGACTGCTGAAGAGATCATATCGTTCCTCCTTTTTCTCCGCAGTCATACGCGCACGGATCATCTCCAGCATGTAGCTCTGTCAAAACACCAACGTCAGGTCGCTATGGATCCTTCCATATCCCAACGGTCGCACCTCGAGTTCGTCGAACGCAATCTTAACTTTACTAAGACGCTTGGTGATGCCGAGGTTCATGGCCCACTTTGGTGCGACAGCTTTGACAACCACATTTGTCGAGACGACATGCAGAGCATCCTGAATAGAAGGTCAGTTTCGTATCGTAGTGGTATGATAGCCAGCTCCCGATTGTCTGACCTTGAAAGCCATTTGATGCCCGGCTGGGACAACTTCATCGTCTTGCCAGGAAATGCGCTTGCCAAAGCCCGCGATACCGATCACGAACAAGGCAATCTGGAGAACAGTCGAAGATTAGTTATATTTTACATGTATTTGACTGTAATTTGGGGCGTTACCGGGAGGGTGATGTCTACGGCATGATCCACGACAATAGTATCCTTCGTGCCCCACACACTCTCGAACAAGCCCTGCATTATGATAACGGTCTCATCCCAGACAAGTTTGTTGTTTCTCTGGCACACACACGAATGAGATTAGCGCGTGTGCTCAACTTAGCAAAGGAATGCCCACCTCAGAGAACGCTGGCGCAGTGATCTTCCTGAACCGCTTCCACTCGTCGAACTCCGATGCCACGATATTTCGCCCAAAGAACGTTAGCAGGTGATAGAGCTTGACAGGCTTCGGGAAGAGTAGCCTATGTGACGTGATCTCCTACAAGGTTGTGAGTACGATGAACTCCTACCAAGCGCACTTTCATACCTTTATCGCAGCGGGGTCTGCAACTGCAAAAGCCGTTACGACATGAGGTAATATGGTGATCTTCAAGTTTGTGGGGATCATTGAGTGTGTTTCCTTGATAATTCCCTGACTGATAGACGTACCGAGGATACTATGTCCACGCCACAATCCACGAAATCCTGATATTTCCTTCTCCAAGGTGCAAACCCTCCCCTCGTGATGTACGGGATGGGTCTTTGCAATAGAAATCCGAGTACTCCTAGGCCTGGCAGAAGTGTACGAAAACCATGAAAGTGGCTGTTGAGTGCGTTATAGGTTTGTGCAAACTAAATTCAGAGGATGATAGGACACACCTGATAGCGTTATCTGCCCTGCGGAACTCCAGGAACCTCTTCGCAGCAAAGAGTATGACAGTGGAAAGGAGGAGGAGGAGAGCTGTTTGCATGGTGACCGTTCAAGTTAGACCAAGGAGTGCCGTCTGCTGTGATGTGCCTTCGCAAGGTTGATGCTGGCAAGGCTGTCGCCGGCAGAGTTATCTCTCGCAACCGTGCATGTGGAAGATAGTGATAAAGCTTGAGTTGTATGTCGGGCCGACGGCTAGTTCGCAGCACGTCTGCAGTCAAACCTCAAAGCGTGCGGATCGAGCAACGGAGGAAAGTCAAAACCGAGTTTTAATTCTCACAGCGCCGCTCTCATACGAGTGTGTCATGTTCCGAAGTTCGTGGTGTTTGCGGCGTGAGCAACGATAGAGATTATAGGTCCTTTTGCAGATATACAACAGGTACACAAGTAAATGTACTCAGAGACGATGTTTCCGTATCATAAACCGAATTAATATTCCCTCGAGGAACTATCCCGGACTACGGTTCGCCCCTGGGTCCTGGCAGTGGAAAGATTCACAAGGAACGTGAAACGCAAGATCGGATCGGCGCGGTGTCAATCTCCGATCTAATCTTCCAGCGCGCGCAGTTTGACTTCGATAGGAACCTATGCATGGGGCAGTCTCCTTCCCATCCGTCTTAGAGCTTGAGAGG